>JAKCPI010028696.1:0-36360 GCA_023213315.1 Euborellia annulipes | reverse complement strand
AAAAACACCTTTGGATTTTCCTTCAATGAATGTGTAATGTTTATTCTTCTCTTAAAGAAAAGAATTAATTAAAAACTCAATTCATTATTATTTTTTAACCATTTTATTACTTTTTTTTTAAATCTTCTAAATGTCAGGTGTTTCTGTTAGCTATTTGACTTGACGGCGAGATTTACAACAAGAAACAAAGTTTTGGCTGCTTCTTTTTTTTTTAACTCTGGGTAGTTCTTTTTCTTTTTTTTCTTTGTGGGGACCACATGTTGTTGTTGTTGTCTGGACGACAGTTACAGTAACAGCTTGTTTCCTTTTTTCCCTTCCTCTTTCGTTCTTTCTTTCTTCTTTTTTTTGGATAAAGTTTCCAATCGAAATTTACCCATTTGCGGTGAAGAGAGAAGGGAAAAGGACAAGTGTCAAAGAAAGAGAGAAAGAGAGAGTGTATGTGAAGGTTAATTCGATGTTTGGGTTCGACGAATTTACGTTAATAAAAAGATTAGATCAAATATATCTCATTCAGAAAATTGTTAAAATATCTAAATGATCCTTTTGGGAGTAAATTGAATAATTTTGAATAAATATAATCATTGTGAATCTATGGTCTCTAGATTATGAGAGTATTACTTGCGGGAGTAGACGCATTATTAAAATTTATACTTCAATAATGCTATTAATTTATTAATCCGGAAATTGTATTTTCAATTCTAACTAAAAAATAAAATATAAAATTTTTAAAAATTGGAATTCGGAATTTGAATTGTTAAAAAAAAACAAAGTGCTCAGTAAAATGCTTTTTACTTTCTTTACCTATATGTTATAGATATAATATGGGACCATCCTCAGGGCTACAAATGAAGAAAAGAACATTTAACAGATAAATACAATCAATTACATATTTTTTTTTCTTTTTGTTATTATATGTAAATATTTGATTGTATTTTTCTATTTTTTCACCATCTGTAGCCCAGAGGATGGTCCAAAATGTTACCGAAACGTCAGCCTTGGTTTATTAATAAATTGAAATATAACTAGCTGCTTGCTCATTCTTTCTACTTATTTGAATATCAACACTCAGCTATATACCTCCTTCAAATATATATATATATATAATAGATAGAGAGTGAGAGAAATTTTTATACAAATTTGAGATTTTGAAGGAAATACACGTTTGTGCCTGAGACTAAAAAAGTAATTTTTTAATACTACATTCAAATTTTTATAAAAAATGAATGTGATCATTAATTAAATTTAAACTATCAACCGTAGGCTCTAGTTAAAAACATTATGTATAGGCCTATATAAAAAAAATTAAATTAAAAAAAAACACTAGGTTATGAGTTTCAAAGATTTACTAACAATTTGCAATTTAATTATTAGAAAAATTGTGTCTGCTTTTTTCTCAAGAGTATAAGAAAATTTTTTATAAATTTTTTAATATTAAAAAAGAATTTTTCTTCTTTTTCTAGCTATTTGTATATTTGTATTGTCCCTTAGGGTGCAATTGAACAAAGAAAAAGAAATTGCCTCTCCCTTTGCCTTTACCTATATTCAAATGACGCATGTAAATCTCTTTCTGTCTCTCTTGAGATATCTCCAGCATATAAATATATATATTTCAACAGCTGATACAATGATGACGTCATCACATGTCATTCCTAATTGATTTATACAATTCATCATAAATTCAATATGGCTGCTAGTGCTGCTGCTGTGTGTATAAAGTTCAAGTAGTAGTAGTAGGTGGAGCGTTAACTCCTTGGAACTACTCTAAGAGTCCCCCTTCCCAATCCTATAAACTTTGGTCTCAAACTCAACTCATATTACAGTTCTATTATAGAACTAATCATTTAGGATATTATTATTGCTACCTTCACATCATTTTCAATATTCTACTAAAGTTTCTATTATATATAACCAAGCCAAAAATAATTCACATTGAAATCTAGAGAAGGGTTTTCGTGTCAATTCTAAAATAAGTATATTACAAGTATTATTATAATATAATGATTGAATTCTAAAAATATTTTCGTTCGAAAGTTTCAAATATAAATTAGTTTTTTATTAGAATTTAATTTAATGAAATTGGAAATAAATAACAATCAATTTTAGAAGTTAAAAAAATAGACAAAAATGTAGAAAAATTTTCCAGGTCATTTTTTACTTTTTCTTACCTATATATATGTTAATATATATAGAGTATATATATGTTAATATATATAGAGTATTGGATTCATGTCAAAAATTCAATGTCGAGATTTTGATGAATATATACGTTTTGAGGTCCCCTGAATCCAAAAAAGTGGTTTTCGCGACATAGTCTGCTGTGTGTGTGTTTTAAGCCATGAAGGAATTGAGCTAGGAGATTGAAACTTTATATTTAAGTTAGACACTCCCCGGGACAGAAAAAATAAGCTTTTAATCAAAATCGGCCAAAGAGTACTAGTACTTTACTGATGTACTTTTTCAGTTTTTTTTTTCGATTTTCTCAAAATTCGCTCCAACCATTTTTTATAAATTCATAAATCAATTTTTTTAGATGCTCTTTAAAATGTATATTCTTATTTTGCCATTGAAATCTTCTGAAGACCACTTTACTCTTGTACTTCAAAGAAAAGATAGGAGAAATGGTTGCTATGGTAACAAAATATAAATATTTTCTCATGTTTATAAATTTTTTTACATCTTGAATTAAAATGTACCTTACTGTCGGAAACTAAATATATCTCGATATAAAAAAATCTGGTGTGACTAGTCACACCAGATTTTTCTTTTTTTTTGGAATGGGTGCATAAGGTCCGAAGACCTATAATGACCAATAGTCACATGCAGCCAGGAAGAAAATAAAAACAAAAGGAGAAGCATAAAGGGGAAACTCAACTGCGGGAACTGAGAAGATGCCTGTTGTTTCTAATCAAAAACATAAGAAACGAGTAGACGATTTCCCTTCAAAAGTTTCATGCTTATCCGACGTGGTTCTTGATATAAGGAATCTGTAGAAATGAAGAAAGATAGCAGCCAGCGAAATTTGTTTATTAAATCAGCCCACGGCTAACGTTTCGCTCCCAGGTTTATACCAAAAAATATAAATTATTTGATGAAGATTAATGTCTATACACGCTTAGTTGTTTGTTAACTGACGAATCACATATATTTTACCTTTAAAGGTGGCCCAAACCTGGAACCGAATATCGCTGACTGCTTACTTCTTCTTTTCTTTCTTCATTTGCACATCTCTACTCTCATCCCGTTGATACATAAACAAATTAATCATCTGGGTTGCAAAACAAACAAACACAAAAGAATTTATGGGACCCGTGATAGACATAAACAATACGATAATTGAATCGTCTCCAAGAACCTCTTTATAAAGGCTTTATATTTATTGAAGGCAGGCGCACTTATTGGCCTATAGACAATTAATAAAATATTTTCTGTATTAGGCCTGTATTAGGCCTGATACATAAAGATATAGGCCTATATATATATATATATATAGGATCAAGTCAACATTGGTGACGTTCGGCTGGATATATTAGAAATTTCAGTAAAACTTAAATTTTACAAATATATTATTTCATAGAGAGCGCCTATCTTGAATAAATACTAGAAATATGTAAAGGTGTATATTTGGTTGCCTATCAAAAGGCGTTCTCGGAGGCGATTCAACTATCTTCTTCTATCCTCGCCTTTATTATTCTCACGGTGCGGGCTCGGCGTGCTGGGTTGGTGGAGGAGGTGTTTTTTTTTTTTCGACTGGGAAGGAATAGAACAGGCCGGCTCGTCGCACGGTCTGACGCCTGTTGAAAATATAGAAGGAAAGAGACTGACAAGCAAAGAGAAGTACTGCCAGTCCCAGCTAGGGTAGCTCGTGGTCGACATCCAAGTACCCAGAAGATGTGGGCCCCTGAGCAAGCAATTCAACTATCCTATTGAATGTTTATTATGAGTTTCATACAATTCGAGTTTGTGACCAACTCACTAATGTATTTTTCGATTAAATGCTCTATGCTGATAGTCAAACCTCATCCAAATAATCGGGCACACGCAACTTTATATTTGACAAATCTACCAGAATCATGAAAGAATTAAGAGAAATTGTTAAGTGTATACCAGACTGAAAAAATTAACAATGAAACATATTTCTACTGGAGCCCTGGAGAAAGGAGTTTCTTACCTAACACAATCAACTAATTTCTGTTAATAGAAATCAAAAGACAAATAAAATCATACACGAGAATCAATAAAAATAAAATGTAGCTATTCTTCTTCTTCTGTCCTCGCCTTATTCCCGCGATGCGGGGTCGGCGGACCCAACTTTCTCCTTCTAACCCTATCATTCGTTTTTTGCGACCGGTAGAAACAGGACAGGCCGGCACGTCGCACGGTCTGGTGCCTGTTGAAAATATAGAAGGAAGAGACTGACATGCAAAGAATGAGAAATACTGTCAGTCCCAACTAGGGCAGCTCGTGGTCGCCATCCACGTACCCACAAGAAGTGGGCCCCTGAGCGAAAAATGTAGCTATTAAAAACGCAAAATTTTTCAAAAAGGTTGTTTGATTGTCTACAAAAAGGCAAATCTTTATAAAAAAGGCAAGATAAAAAAAAGATAATCTAATTAAAAAATAAAACTATTACTAGGAAACAAATTGAATAAATATTTAATTTTAATATTGATAAGGAAAAATGTTAAAGTTCAGTGATAAATATCGTCTATGTTTATATAAATATTTAATATAAATAACCTTATCCTATTTTAAATAAAGAAATATATTAATGATGCGTAGTTCACCTTTGGGAGTCAAGACACCTAGCCAAGGAGATTTGCCACCTCGTATAAAAGATACTCAAATGCTGTTTAAATGCATATTTATATCATAGCCAGGTTTATCAAGTTAAAAACATAAAATAACTAAAATATACAAATAAAACGCACAGTTATTTATTAATTATTAAGTACTCATAAGTGTCATCTTTTAAATCACTTCTGAAGATACACACGAAATACTTATAAATAATAAATATCTTGAAACAGCTAATAACTCAAATAAGAAAAAAAAGTAAACAAGGCCTGAAGTCGAACTACGGATCTGACTATTTCTACTCAACATGCTCTACCTCTAGTCCATGAGTCAAAAAAATAATAAATTATTTATTTAAAAAAAAAAAAAAAAAAAAAAAAATTAAAAAAAAAAAAATTAAAAAAATTTTATTTTTTTTTGAAGGGGGCTTTGCCCCCTGGACCCCCTTGCTCGCCTTCGGCATCAGATTTATTCTTGCTCACTGTTTGGAAATTTTTACATTTCCCTATATAGTAATGAATATATAGTCTTTACCAATGTACTATTTTAAATAATTTGTGAGGAAAATATTTATTTTTTTTTTATTCTTTTTTTATAAATATCAATAATATCTAGGATAAGAAATGACCAGGCGCTGGAGGTAGTTGAGTATGCAAATTTGAGGACCGAATTCTGACAATGGATTTGGGCTAAGAATAGCTCCCAGAATAAGGATCCGGATCTTGCCGGGCCAATTTTTGGTCCAATTTTTTTACCCCCACCCCATAGGAAATCAATGGAGTGCATGCTAAGATGATGTGAAGATTTGCAATTATGGTCAAATTCGAGTACTTAAAACCTCAAACAATGAAAAACTGTCTTGTCAGCAACTGAGGGGATCTCTGAGTCCCCTGAGAAGTACTATCTTGCCACCAGTTGTGGTGGTCCCCTCTAACCCCTTCATCTCTTTTCTCTCTCTTTGTTATAAATTTAAATATACGGCTTTAACACCATGCCAAATTGTGGGGACCGGCAATTATGTTCATAATCCACTACCTGGTATCCCAATCAATGAAAAATACTATCTTGCCGCCAACTGCGGTGGTCCCCTCTAACCCCTTCACCTCTTTTCCTCTCTCTTTGTTATAAATTTAAATATACGGCTTTAACATCATGCCAAATTGTGGGGACCGGCAATTATGTTCATAATCCACTAGCTGGTATCCCAATCAATGAAAAATACTATCTTGCCGCCAGCTGCGTGGTCCTCTCTAACCCCTTTACCTCTTTTCTCTCTCTTTGTTATAAATTTAAATATACGGCCTTAACATCATGCCAAATTGTGGGGACCGGCAATTATGCTCATAATCCACTACCTGGTGCCCTAATCAATGAAAAATACTATCTTGCCACCAGTTGTGGTGGTCCCCTCCTAACCTCTTCACCTCTTTTATCTCCCTTTATTATAAATACACCAGGTAGTGGATTATGAACATAATTGCTGGTCCCCACAATTTGGCATGATGTTAAAGCCGTATATTTAAATTTATAACAGAGAGAGAGAAAGAGGTGAAGGGGTTAAAGGGGACCACCGCAGTTGGCGGCAAGATAGTATTTTTCATTGATTGGGATACCAGGTAGTGGATTATGAACATAATTGCCGGTCCCCACAATTTGGCATGGTGTTAAAGCCGTATATTTAAATTTATAACAAAGAGAGAGAAAAGAGATGAAGGGGTTAGAGGGGCCCACCACAACTGGTGGCAAGATAGTACTTCTCAGGGGACTCTAGAGGATCCCCTCAGTTGCTGACAAGACAGTTTTTTCATTGTTTGAGGTTTTAAGTACTCGAATTTGACCATAATTGCAAATCTTCACATCATCTTAGCATGCACTCCATTGATTTCCTATGGGGTGGGGGTAAAAAAAATTGGACCAAAAATTGGCCCGGCAAGATCCGGATCCTTATTCTGGGAGCTATTCTTAGCCCAAATCCATTGTCAGAATTCGGTCCTCAAATTTTGCATACTCAACTACCTCCAGCGCCCGCTCTAAAAAATGTCGATGTTAAAGGGGCTTTTGAATAAAAAGAAGAGTTAAGATAAATTAGGAGTTAATTGAAAAAAATAAAATTTCTTAATAAGTTTATTTATTTTTCGTTAGATTTTAATAATATTCGAGATTTTCAAATCAAATCAAATTTTCAATCAAATAACTGGAATAATTAAAACAAATAAGATTTGCTCACATATTTCAGATCCAGAATAATTTTAAGCTAGTTTATAAAATTTTTTGAGATAAAGTTTTTAAGTGGTTTACCTACTAGGTGAATGTAATTCCTATGAGGAAACTTGACAAAGGTGGCCAAAGGCCATCTCCGAAATGGTGGTCAGATATTAATATTCTTCTGGGAACAGTCAGATGGTTTGCACACCAATTTATTTTTTAATATTCAAGAAGTAAAAAATAATAAAATTCACTTCTTAATTTCATCGTAGGATTTTTTTTTTTTAATAATATATTTAAGTAAAATTAATTAAATTAAATTATTTTTAAGAGTACGTACGCAGAGCTACATTTTCTAAAAAGTGCTTGCCTTTTTTTTTTATTTTTTAAGAAAATAAAATTATCCATTAAACTTTCTAACTAAATTTCTAAAAAAAAAAAAAGAAAATAAAAGTTGGTCAACTCACAGACGCAGCAGACATACACTTTGCTGACCAACAAATGATTTGTTATAAACTTAAATCCCCCTGGAAGGCGGGAGAGGTTTACTCAACTCGTCCACTCGGCCTCTTTCCACCCCCTTTTTTTTTTTAGTTAACGATGACCGATCACATCAGACACAAATGGATTGCTATAAACCAATTGAGGCGACGAACGAGCAAGAGAAAGAGAGAGACTTCTATTATTCATTAAGGGACATTAATTTTATTTTGCAACTTAAAAATAAAAGGGCACAGAAAAAAAATAATGGAGGTGGATTTTTTTTTTTTGTTTTAATAGATTACAAACCGCTCATTAAGGAAGGTAATGTTATTTGTTATTTATCATTGAATCTGAGAGAGAAGATAATTTATTGAGTAAAATTAAAAAAGTAATAGTAGTGTCGTTATTAAACAATGAGAAAACAAATTAAAAATTAGTAATATTTCATTGGCCTGTATTTGCAGTTAAGGAATGCCAAGCTCAGCGAAAGCTCGGTTTGGTGGCTCTGATCAATCAGCGTGTGTAACGTCCCCAGGTAGCCATCGATACTATGACTATACTAAACATTTTATTTCATTTTTTAAAACCCTAAATGGCCTCAGTAGCAGAAAAGGGATTTTAAAAAACTTGGTAGGAATAAATTTAAAAAGTATGGGAATAAAATTTAACAAATTTAAAGTTGGGGATTTAATTTGTATAAGAAAAATTGCAGTCTAATTGAATCGCTCATTGAAAAGGAAACATTCTTCATTTTTTTTAAACCTCGTTAGACCAGATTCTGTAAATATATTCTTTATGGATTTCACACCAACAAAAGTAGTTTAAAAAAGTTGGGCTTTTTTTGTCATTTTTTTTGGAAATAAGTCTGTGGTCCTGAGAGTCCGTTTTTCAATGTAAATCGGTGGACATTCGCAGAACGCAACTTTGGAAACAAGGCTACCTACCAGGAAAGTAAAAATTCAAGCCTCTCCTATATAAGACTGAGGGACGGAAAAGACACTCGAAAAGTCGATTTTCGATTTTGGAATCGATTAATCATTTCTGAAAGTCGACTTTTCGACTTTCAAGTCGACTTTTTAAAAACTCTAACTTGTGCTTACGAGATACTCAATAACATTCGTATAAAAATAGGAGCCTTAATAATTTAATTATATATATATATATACAAACTATTAATAAATTACTTAATTATATGAAAAAAGTCGAAGTCGCCCAGGGAGAATCTATTCTAATCGAGTGAGAATCGATTCTAATTAACTTAAAAGAGTTTCAACTCGATCCTAAAGTCGATTATTTTCAGTAAAAGATTGATTCTTGACTAAAGTCAGAGTCAACTTTTCTATTCCTAAGAAGAAGTTGGATAAACTATAGACTTCTATCAAAAATTTTAAAGGTACATACTGATTATTTTTCCCTATGGCCATGGCTAGATCATCTAAAAAATCATAGTATATAAGTATTTAAATTTGTTAAATTTTATTCCCATAATGACCATTTAGTGCCCTTAAAATTGGAGTCAGTCACTTCTCTTTTTTATATTGTATAAATATAAATATACAGAGATTATTATTTGAAAATTCTACCCGAATCCTCGATTAATTACTAGGTGCTTACGAGCAGGAAGACACACACCTCAAACCCAACCGGCCTCTGGTCGTAGCCATCTACTGGCACCCTCTGAAGTTACATCATTTCCTATCTCTAATTCCTTCTGCGTTGAAATCAATAGCTAATGAATTAATCCTTATTTCTCGTTCCACCGGATACTTTTTTGAGTTTAAATCTACAAACCTATAAAATATTAAGAATTTTTTTAACTTATTTTCACATTGTTTAACAAGGATACATATTTTGTTTTTTATTTTACTTAGAAAATTCTATTAGAAAAATAGAAAACTTCAAGAAACTTAAACTACACCTGTATATGTCCACTTGACAAGTAATCAATGAATGGTCGATAACAACAGTGAAAAAACCATCAGAAGAGTTGTAATTTCATAACTCCCTGAATACTCAGGACAACGAAAAAAATAAATTACCCAATTTACAATTTTGTAAACAACTAGACCTTCAATCCGCCATTGTGATTAATCACGTAGATTAATAGCCTATGTCTAACTAAACAATATTATTTATTAACACCCTATATTTTTAATGGGATTAATTTCCATCATTATTGATATGCAATAACGATTTTCCCAATTATTAATTTCGGTTTTATTATTCTTTGTTTTGTTTTTATTTCGTATTAATATTAACAGAAAATTTAATTTTAACGAGTTCCATCTTTTCTGTTGTTTTTTTTTTGACCAGCCAGTTAAAATGTTAATTAACCTCAAAGTTGATTATAACATATTAAAATAAAAAAAAAAATATTAGAACGTTTCTTAAATAATTTTCAATATATCCAATCCTTTTCTAGTTAATTAGTATTTAGTTTGTTCGATAAATGCAGGAATTTAATAGTTTAAATGCGCCCAACACTTGCTATCATATAAATTACTATATTAACTATCTAATATTATTATTATTATTATTTTGTAATCATTACCGAATTATTATTTGTGCATTAATATAACGAATGAAATGTAAATTAGTATTGATATTATCTAGATTTAGATAATAAAGAAATGGACAATAGTTCTAGGGCATATTGCCTACGAAAAAGTATTAATAGCCGATTTTTTTTCTCAAAAAGTATTAGAAATATATAATACGCTAATGTCTGTCAGTCTGTCTGTTTGTCCGTCTGTCACACTCTTTTTGGGCAACTTCCTGTTAAAATTTCGAAACCAAATTTTTTATGCTTAAAGAGGACTTTCAAGGGATTACAGGAAAATTATTTTAATCCCGAAATTCCTATAACTTTTTGAGTTATTAATTCCAAAAGTTACGATTTCTCCCATAGAAAATGTATAGAGAACCATTTATGTATTTTTTGCATTTGTATATTCTATGAACCTAAACAAATCCTCAAGCAGGCACTTGATTGGAATATAGTAATGATAATTTTTATCATAATTAAGAAAAGGCGAGGGTCCGCCACAGGCGTGCCCGAGCCAGCTGAGGGGAGTCCCTGGCTAGGCGCGAAGCCCGCAGAAGGCGGGCGCCGCGCCTAGTAGTAATATAATTTTGTATTCTTACTAACAACAAATAAAAAAAATTTCATTCAAATATGAGATGGTCGGTTACATGGCTGGGTGATTTGATATGGAATGACCCATATATACTAGTATGATATTACAAAAATGTAGAAGTCTTTAAAAAGATTGATAGTAATACATAACCAAACATATGACAAACCTTTTAATTAGCTTTGATGCTTTTTTTCGAATTGCAACTTTAATAAAAAATTCGAGAGAATTAATGAAATTTTATTTATATAGTAACATCGTGCTACACACCAAATTAACCTTTTTTTTTTTTGTTTGCTTTTTAATTCCGGTCTTTATCACTTATTCATACATCTATTTAACCCAAATGGGATTTTTTTTTAGTTGGCTGTCCTCAAGATGTCTTTCCTTCCTTAAAATTTTTTTTTATGATTTTCAAATATGATATGTAAATTGTTATCATTTTATCTCCATCATAAGAGTTTATTTTTTGCACTCCTCTCACTCGAGCTCGTGTTTTTTTTTTTTTTTTTTTGTGTGTTCCTTAATTGAAAATATTGAAGAAATAGAGGAACATGATCTCCCTATTACTACGACTACCACAGTCACCATCCCTTTTTTTTTTCTTCGTGCTATTTATCATCTGCCACTTGATCTCGCTCGCTCTTTCTTGTCTTTTCAACTTCATCATTTTTTTTTTGTCTTGTTTTATTCAATTTATTTTGATTTTTCTTTGATATCTCGTGTCAATATCAACTTGAAAATTAATTGTTTAATTATTTCCGCATAATAATAAAGATATTAAAAGAGAAATTATTATCCCTTTAGGTAAAGAAAGAATGGGACACTCTAAAGAAGTCTTAAGAAAATATATCCTCTTCAAAAAAAAATCTGGTGTGACTGGTCGCACAACTTTCTCTTACCGAAGGGTAAAATTCATGTTTCCATTATAAAATGTGGAGAGACAAATTTGAAGGGTAATAAGATTCCTAGGTACCAAAAGGCTTAAATAAGAATGCCTGTACATCCAATAGATAGTTGAGTACTGTGATGCCCTTAGCACCTAAGTTCCAAACTTGACCACGCGATTCATAGATGGCGCGGAGCTACGAATGCTTCCACATCAGTAAAGTGTACTTCAAACGATTTCCACGAAAAATTTCACTGGTATACTTTTTAAAGAGCATCAAAAAAATAGTTGATTTATGAATTTTAATCAAAATCGTTCGAGCGAATTTTGAGAAAATCCAAAAAAAAAACTGAAAAGTACATCAGTAAAGAACTAGTACTTTGGCCGATTTTGTTCAAAATCTTATTTTCAGCCCTTGAGGGGGTGCCTAACTCAATTATAAAATTTCAACATCTTAGTTATTTTCGTTCCTGAGATAATTTGTTACAGACAGACAGACCAATTTGCGGGACCCACTTTTTTAAACTCAGGGGACCTCAAAACATTTATCAAAATATCAATTTCGATTGACATGATCGCAATACTCTCTCTATATATATTTCATATAAGGACCCTGTTACGCATTAGTGTGTCAAGCGCCAAAAAATTAAAAATTGAATTAAGCTTGGAATATTGTTTCAAATGCTATAATTATTAGTATTTTTTATGAAATATGTCCTAAAAAAATTTATATTTAATGTTACTTGCACAATTGACAACAAAAATTATATATACCGGTAATCCAATGAAAACAAAAAACTTTAATGATAATTTTCTGAAAACTCGGTAGGTGGCGCTTGACACATTAATGCGTAACAGGGTCCATATAGGGTAAGAGAAAGTAATAAGATAGAAATTTCCTTTCCATTGGTGATCTATCCTTACAATCTTAACAAATTTTTTGTTAAACTATTTTAATTTATTTTTTATCATTTGCGATTGAGATTACTGATAATTTAACCGAGGCGATACACACCCCCACAATCCCTGTCATCAATCATCCCCTGGTGAAATTACTCGATTTCCTAACTTTAATTTTCTCCTCCTATATCTAATTCTATTTCTAACTAGCTAACTACTCCTATTTCCTCTAAGTCTCTTTTATAGTATTTTAATTTACGTTGACTACAGATTTTCACTTAAAGAAAAATAAAAATGTCTATACGTATTTAACAGTCATATAAATTAAATTATTATTTTAATGTGAAATATTCTCTCTGATTCAAAAGATGCAAGACGCGGATTCATATTCTTTTCTATATTGCTTATAGATATATAAATTTTAAATGTCAGATGTAATCGAAAATGCATTAACCCAACCCTTTCATTGGCTCTTCTTGCCTTCATTTATCATAAATACAAACTCGACCAGCTACCAAAACCTCCGTGTATATATGTGAATTCAACAAAAGTTAAATAAATAAATAAATTACAATGTGGTTTTTGCTTTCAGACCAAGCACTTTAACATTTGGGTTATACAGGTTATTATTATGATTGGATTTTCATATAAACCGATACTGAATAAGATAACATAAACTTTTAACAACAATTGGTCAAGTGGTAGTGAAGTTGAAATTCAAAAAAAACATCACCATTAAATTAAGAAAAATAATACATTCACCTTATTATAAATTTTGTTTAAAAAATTGTACACATTTTATAAGTAAATGTGATACCACGATGATAGGCTAGGATAGAAAAATTCATGTCTCCATTATAAAATGTAGAGATGCAAATTTGAAGGGTAATAAGATTCCTTCCTAGTCAAATTTGAAATACAAAATTTTTATTGATGATTTTTAATTTACAGAAAGATAAGAGAAATGTTTTCCATTGTAACAAATTTAACTATTTTTTTATGCCGGGTGCTTGGCAACAGAGTAGAGTAACAGTCACCACAATCGTTAAGCAATGCCAAGTGGCGAAACATCGGACCGGTGACCCCGAGGTATCACTGTATTGAACGTCGCCATCGGTACTTGGTATTTTCAAAAATACATGTACTTACAGTTATCTATAAACCCTAAATAGCCTCAGCAGCCGAGAGAGCAAATTAAAAAAAGTTTATAAATTTTTACATCTTAAATTTTAATGCATCGAACAGTCGGAAATTAAATATATGTCACACTAATATTTGATTATTGACAAATACCGAGCCATTTTATTTGTGCACATTTTATATAGAAATTTTTTCTTTTTTTAAAAAGTTTATAAAGTCCTCAAAGTATATCAGTTTCAAATAAATTTATCCATATCTATGAGGGAAGTTTAATAGGGATCAACCCCAATAATTCCTTGACCTAAAGTTTAAAAATAAAGCAATGGCTTCAGATGTCAAAAGTCTGCTTCAGATGCCAAATCTCAAGAGTTAGCATTCCGTCCCAGGCATAAATGGCTTCCGATGCCGAAAAAGTTCTTAAAATGAATTAAAAAAAAAAAAAAGATTACCCATAAAAGCTATTAGTCTACCCCAACGCAGATAAAAAGCCAATTAATATATAAAAAATAAAACTCACCAAAAGAGGCAGTTATAAAAATAGTCTAAACGATGAATTATTTTACCTGAAACAAAAGAAAACAAAACTTTAGTAAATATGTAAACATTGAATTACGTTATTTTATATTAAAAAAAAAAGGTTTGACGACCAAATATCGACTAAAAAAAAATGGTCCATTTTTGTTGAGTGACTATATACATCCTACTCCCACATCTTATGGGTACGTGGATGGCAACCACGAGCTACCCGACTGGGACTGGCAATCCTCCTGTTCTTTACATGCCTGTCCCTTCCTTCGGGACGGGCCGGCCTGTTCTATTTTTTTCAGTCGCAAAAAACCCATTCCACCGACCCGAATAAGTCTAGGAAAAAAAGAATAAGATCTAGAACCCATCCCTACAATTTTAAACTTATTTGAAATCCTTTATATTTTTACATTTGTTATATTAAAGTAAAATGCAAACAAATATGGTCGAATTTGTAAACAAAGTAACTTTGTATACAATCCTCTATTTCATTCTGCCCTGGGGGCTTTTTAAATGTTAAATTTGGACTTTTATTTATCATCATCATTGTGAGCGTAAAAGGTAAATTTATTTATTCAAACTTCAATTTTTTTTTTAGCTCTTCCCAATTTTTTTAATGAATTTTTTTTTTTTTTTTTTTAATTAAATTTATAAATCTGGTGGTTTAATAGAATAAAAGAGAGAGAAAAAAAACACTATCTATTCGGATTTTCATCATGGATTTTGACAGAAACATTTTTAATATTTTTTGTTTGTTTGTTTTGGTAAAGTTTATTTGTCCAAATACTGTATATTAGCACTAAATAAAAAAAATAATAATAAATGCCAAAACAGTGTGTGGAACGTTCCAAGTAGCCATCGGCATAACATAATTTAAGAAAGTAAAAATCTTGTGTGATAGTCGCACAGCACACAACTTTCTTTGCTTTTTTGCGTCGCTAGTATTTTATGGTAAAAAAGATTTTTTGCATATATTTTACTTTTAGAATTAAAGATAGAATGTAATTAATATTTATGGATGAGATGATTTTGAGTTAACAAACAAAACCACCCATTCACTGCTAAAGAGAGAGAAAGGTAACCACTGTAAAATTTTATGTTCTTTTATATAAGAAGGAAAGGTATAAGAAAAAAAAAGAACAAATTTTTCCTGGGGCTTTTATTAGATTTCAAGTTAAGTTGGCAAAGTGAAATAAACAAACAAACAGATTCAAAGGCTGGAGAGATTGGGAAAGAGAGAGAGAGAGAGCAGGGTGGATTATTGGAAAAGTTTAAACCCCCACCCCCTAACACCATCGCCATCAGGCAAACAGTGAACCCAGAAAGCCTCATTACCAGAGCCACACATCTATTGACGGAACGAGATCCGGAAATAACTCTCTTGTAAAATTTTTTAAATAATACTCAATATTTTATTGTTCAAAATTATTTTCGCATTTTTCTTAGAGTTTCAAATAAAAATTAAAACTTTTTGTATTATAAAATTCCCTGTTTATACCTTCTCTAGGACGAGCTGGAAAGCTTTCGAGAAGTGTATACACTTTCAATTTTAATTAAAGAGTTGCTTGCTTTGATAAGTGATAAGATACTTGCTTGGATAGTTAGGTAATATTGAAATTTTCTCTCTATCCTCTTTCAAACTTGACTGAGTAAACTTATGTCAATCGGACACCTCCTTTAATCCGAATAAAAAAAACGAAAGATAATTTCTCATTTACTTTTAGAACACCAGGTAAGAAAAAATAGTTTCAATTGACAAATTCATTATTAATTTTATCAGTTTGGCTAACGGATTAGTTGTCACAATAAGTGTTATCAATATTTCTTCAGCTGCTACCAATAGAATAGTCCTTGCTGGGATTAAGTTCTAAATTAAGTAGTGCAGTTTTTTTTTTTTTTTTTCTCCTTCGGCGGGCTTTGTGGCTAGTTTATAATAAATTTTCTTATTTGCAAAGGTACATACTGTTTTTATTTACTGTAGTTACATAAGAAAATATTACGGTCTTCTTCTTTCTTTGCCTTTATTATTCCCGCTGTGCGGGATGGGCGGTAAGGGGGTTGGAAGAATGTTTTTTTTTATGACCGGAAGAAATAGAACAGGCCGGCCCGTCGCACGGTCTGACACCTGTTGAAAATATAGAAGGAAGGGACAGACATGTAAAGAATAGGACTGCCAGTTCCAGCTCGGGTAGCTCGTGGTCGCCCAAATACCCACAAGATGTAGGCCCCTGAGCGAATAAGAAAATATTACGGTATGAAGTAGAATTTATTAATTTTTCCAATTTGGCCAAGAGCTATAAAACCCTTAAGGTCTAGTTTCAAAATATTTTTGGATTTGGATTCAAATAAAAGAAAAATGGGGGGGGAAATTTATAGTCATAGATTTCAACAAAATGGCAGGGATGTTTACTAGAGGACTGGTTGTCCATTCAAAGTCAAAGTGTGGAATTGACTTCAAAGGAGATATATAATTGCGGAATGTCCGTCACGCTCTGTTTGACCAACTTTCCCGTTGGAATTTCGGAATTGAAATTTTGCAGCCTTACAGAGGACTTATGGATAGTTGAGAAAAAATATTCGGGTTCTCAGATTTTCAAATGGAGATGTTCAAAAAACCCATGAAAAATTCATAATTTCTCTATTAGAGAGAATTGGGTTCATTTTTGAGCTATCTCTGGTTAAACGTAAAACCCACCAAAGACGGGCGGGGCAGCTAGTAATCAATTAATTAATCTAAATCAAGTATTTTTTTTTATTACTATAATATACAGATAATAACACAACACCAAGGTCCAGGAGCTGAATGGCCTTGGAATTAGAAAAGATTTTTCTTTAATTGAGATGTCATAATTGGATTTTTATTGCTACTTGATATTGAACCCTGAGAAAAACAAAAACTGATTCCAATTGAAAAGTAGACATAATTTATTAATAAATAAAAGCCTCTCTTTAAATTCGATTCTATTGATTTTTCCTTCTTCCGGTGCTTTGATCTCTCTCTTTTTCTTTTGCACTTCCTGTTTGCAAAAGCAGCTGCGCTGTCGCCTACGACGAGAAAAGGAGGGTTGAGGAGTAGAGGAGATCCAACTCGCTTGACAGCTCAATTAAACATCCCTTGGATATGGATATGTGGATGTGAATATGGATGGAGATAGAGAGACAGAAGAGGAAAGGGACAAATCAAAGGGCAAAACCTGATACCGAAAAAAATGCGTGTCTAAGCTCTCTCTATTTCTCTTTAGGCCCGCACGTCAAAACAGATCAGATCATTCATTTTATCCTTTGAAAATTTTATATTACTAAGGGATTTGTTTAAATGAAAAATAAAATAGATAAAACAACTTAACAAAATTTGATAAGAATTAATTTGTTCATTAACGTTTTATCATTTTTTACTTCCTCTGACCAATATTCCGCCTGCTGAGAATCATAGTGGCGAAAGTCCGAAATTCAACAATTCGAGAAAAGGCGTTTGAAAGTTTTTTTTTTTTTTTTTTTAATAGCTGAGCAACAAATGAATAAGCCAGAATAAATAACAAAGAATGGAAATATATTTTCGCCACTTTTGTAGGCTTAAGTCAAAAATTGAATTTTCGGACTTTCGCCACTTTTCTCCCATATGTTAATGTATAAAAAAAATATTCCATTCAAAAATTCGAAACAAGGGCGGATCCAGAGGTGTTTCTCGGGAGGGGGGGAGGAGGTAATCTGGTGTGACTCGTCGCACAGCACACTATTTTTTCTTAATTTCGGTAAATTAAAGACACATTCTGTACTTGTTTGCCAGAATATAAATACAAATCAAATTTTTAAGTATTCATTTTTAAAATTTTACATTAAAAATAATTAGTTAAATAATTAGAAAAAAAAGTATTTTTTTTTCAAATCTCGGGGGAGGGGGTAATTACCCCCTTTACCCCCCTTGTATCCGCCCTTGATTCGATGTTGAGATTTTTATGGAAATACACATTTTGAGGCCCCCCTAAGGTCCCGAAAAATGATCGTTGTGTTCAAAATAAAGCATGAATGAAATGAGCTTCAAGGGTGAAATTTTATTTTTAAGTTAGGTACCAGTCTGTGTCGTGGAAATAAGCTTTTAAATAAAATCGATCAAAGAGTATTAGTACCTTTTGAGCAATTTTTTCGATTTTTTTTTCTTTAATTTCTACTAAAGATAAATCAATTATTTTTTAGATGTTTTTATAATGTATAGTCGTATTTTGTCCTCAAAATTGTTTGAAGCGCACTTTACTCTTGTACTTCATAGGAAAGAGAGGAAAAATGGCTGCCAGAGTAACAAAATATATTTTACATCTTGAATTCTAATGTAGGCCTGGCAAGAAGAAAGGCAATAGTCAAAATTATTGTCAACAAGAAATGCCAACCAGGGTTCAACAACTGGATGGGTGACCCAGATTAAGAAAATTGTTGAACGCCAGCCCGGAAACACTCGATAATAACCTTTTTTATCATTATATATACACTGTATATCTTATTGGCCACAGAAGCAGAAATGTACTATAAATATTAAATAAAAATAAAAATTTTAATGGACTACTTGAAACTGAATATATGCCGATTCAAAAAATCTGGACTGTCAAGCACAGACACAACGTTCAACAACCGAAGATAAATTTGTGTGATGTGGGACCTGTCACACCAGATTTTTTAAATAAAAAACTGTCACCCGAATTCGAAAACATTTTAAGAGTTTTTTAAATTAATTTTTTTTTAGAGAATATAAAAGATTTGAACATTGTTCGGCAATTAAGAAAAGATAAAAATTTAGGTCTTAATGTTTATTTCCTGGTCTGTATTTTATATCTCTCTCCCTTCCTTTTTTTTTTTTATCCATCTTCATTTAATCATGTTTTATTTATTTATTATTATTTTATTTTTTTTTTGTGGATTAGTGTTATCTTGTTTCTCTTTTTGGGTGGGGGATTTATCTGTCCTAAGCCACTGTTATGTCACTTAAGTCCCTCTTCTAACAGGTTGTGATAAGATAAGCTCCTTCTTTGATTCCAATCCAAAAGAGAGAGTGTGTATGTGAGAGTTACGTCATATTCTATTTATTTTCACACCAAAGTCTTTTTATTTATTTTCGAAATCAAGTACTAAAAACTTTTATTATTTGTAATTTTGTTTTTTTTTCTTCTTCTTATTTTATTAAGGTGAGAATTTAATCGTAAAAGTGGAAAAAGGGTGATAATCGTTAGATTGTTTGGAAGTTTCGAAAAAGAAGTTAAGGAAAATAGTTTGATAAAGTCTCAACTATAGAATTGGGATGGCGTGATTTAAAATTTATAGGGAGTGTACAATGCGCATTTAAAGGGCGTTACTCAAATGATTGAGGTGTCTGGAGCGATAGTACAAAAGAAGTTTGTTTGGAATTTGCCGTTTTAATAAAAAGAGCATAAATGAATCTGGTAAAAAACCGCAACGAAATTAATTAGGAGAAGTTGTTTGCAATTTTTTTCTTCTATAACTTAAATTCATTATAATAAATATCTATACGAATTTAAGGAATTGGAATGTGCTAGTAATGATGTTTTACTAATTTTTTTTTTTCTTTTTTTTGATGAAGACATCAGTTTCTTTTTTCTACCTTTCGCAAAGAAAAAAAAAAAAAAAAAGAATTCCCGCTGATTTTCTTAAATACCACCACCATCTCTCTTTTTCTTGCATCCATCCTCTTTTCGGAATCCCATCAAGGACTCTTTTATTGGTTCGGAAATCTTTTCCTTCTATTCAATTCGTTTGTTTCGTTTTTGCTGACGCAAACAGAGGCAAATATTCGGGGCGGTCGAGAGAAAGAGAAAAAAAAAAGAAGAAGAAAGTCATCTAGTTTTGGTTGTGGTGGTGTATATATTTGTGTGGTGGGTAGAAAAGGCAAAAGGGTATTGAATGTTTTGCGGTTACTTTGTTGAAAATCAACCCCTCCTTGCAGCAGCAAGCAGCACCACCAAATCTAAATTGAGTGTGTATGTGGTTTTATTGAGTTTCTCTCTTTCTCTCTCTCTCTCTGAGTAAAGTTTTCTCCTATCTCTTCTTTCATCCCTTTTCTCTGGACCTTTTGGCCCCGGTGGGTAAATAGAATACCTTTAATTGTATCGTTGCTCCCGCAATTTCTGCATTGCATCGCTTCTATCTCGAAAATTTTTAATTAAAATCGATTTAAAAAAAAAAATGAATGGAATTTCCTGAATTTTCATAGTTATATGTCTAAGGCATCTTTAAATTATAAACATTAGATTGTAAAATATTTATTTTGATATGAAATCTGTCAAGCTTAGAAAACACATGAGCATCCAATTGTCATTTAGGCATGACTAGATTGTCAATGTGTTTGTCATCAACTTTGACGATCTTTAATCAAAAGTTTGATATCACCATTTGAATTAGTGAACAAAATGTTCGCTATGATTTTAATCAGATCTCGAAATCATGCAGTTAATTCTGCTTTTAAAGTCAAAATAAAAAAAAAGAATATATAGTTGTGGACAATCCTATATCTATCATATATAAACAAACTCATCATTCAGATAATTTTAATCATCAACATACTTATTTTTACTTTCTCTTACACTCAGTGACGGCGCTAGCTTATTCTCAGTGAGGGGGCAGGGGTGGGGCAAACTTATCAACAGGGGGGCAGTCAATAAATATATAGGCTACATCAACAGAGAAACAAAAAATCTGGTGTGATCGTGGCACCAGATTTTTTGTGTGACCTTAGGAACCGACAGAAGTTTCGGATTCGGCCAGTCTCGGCCAAATTTCATCCGAAATTTCGTCCTGTCCGAAACCTGAGTTTAAAAAGAGAGATTATGCTCGTATACTAAAAAAAAAAACGTCGAGTGAAATTCGCACTTAAAAAAAAGGTCAAATGATTTTCGCAAGAGCAAAAATTGGAAATTTTACTAAAAAAAAGATGAATTTTGTATGGGAAATTTTAAGAAAAAGTTTAAAACAAGTTTCGATTTCGGTCGAAACTAAAATTGAAAGCCAAAATTCGGTTTCGGCTGAAAATCTTGTTTCGGTCGGACTCTAGTCGACATAGGCGTATATTTAGTTTCCAACAGCACATATCTTCCAATATTTATTTAAATAAAGTTATTTCAAAATTTTTCCAAAATTTCCTAAACAAAGAATTACAATAATTTATCGAGGCCAAATCCGGGGGAATCTGGGGGTATGGAAAATTTTTTGAAAATAAGCCACTGAAATCTGCGTTTTTAGCTATCCTGAGTCGTGAAAAAGATCAAACTTGATGAGATTAAAAGGCCGGGGCCCCTGAGGAAAAAATTGCAAGAAAATGATTTTTTTTTAATTGAAATTTTAAGATTTGAGCTAAAAGGGCCCGGGCCCCCTGAGGAAAAAAATTCCAAGAAAATGTTTTTTTTAATTGAAATTTTAACCATGAAAATTATTTTTAATTGGAATTTTAAGGTGGGAGCGCAATGGGCCCGGGCCCCGGGGATATAGCCCCCCTGTCTGCGGCCCTGGTCACACCACCAGCACGTACAGGGAAATATTTTCAGTTTTGGTTGGCAGGCTTCCTCACTATCTCCTGAGAAATAGGAAAGCCCAGAAATTTTTCTGAAAGATATTGGCTATGCACAGAATTTCTCAAAATCAGTATCAATTTCTCCTGAATCACTTGAGCTTGATTCATAGCTGGTAGATTTACACTGGTACTCGAAGAAGAAAATTTTTTTTTTAGATTGCGGCTCAATAAAGTTTTTTTTTTTAATTTAGGTCTTTTTCGGCATAGAAGGCCGATTGGTAAAGTTATCGGATATTTTTTTTCTTTTCGATGACATGCATTATAATGGCACAAAAGAAAGACAAAAACTTGAGAGTAACTAAATTTATTTATTAAAATAAAGAATTTAAAAAAATAATCTTTCTTTTTCACATTGAAATAAAAAGCTTAAAACTTAAATTACATTTTTTTTAAGGAAAAGTGAATAATTTTAGAAATTTTTACTTTCTCTTACCTATGTATATATGTAATATATATATATAGAGAGAAAGTATTGGTTTCATGTCAAAAATTCGATGTCGAGATTTTGATGGATCTTCACGTTTTGAGGTCCCCTGAATCCAAAAAAGTGGTTTTCGCGACATGGTCTGTCTGTCTGTCTGTCTGTCTGTCTGTCTGTCTGTCTGTGTGTGTGTGTGTGTGTGTGTCTGTGTGTGTTCAATTTTAAGCATGAAGGAATTGAGCTAGGAGGCTGAAATTTTATATTTAAGTTAAACACCCCCCGGGACCGACAAAATAAGCTTTTAATCAAAATCGGCCAAAAAGTACTAGTACTTTACTGATGTACTTTTTCAGTTTTTTTCGATTTTCTCAAAATTCGCTCTAACGATTTTGATTAAAATTCAAAAATCAATTATTTTTTAGATGCTCTTTCAAATGTATAT
The DNA here is from genome assembly GCA_023213315.1 of Euborellia annulipes. Lineage (NCBI taxonomy): Eukaryota > Metazoa > Arthropoda > Insecta > Dermaptera > Anisolabididae > Euborellia > Euborellia annulipes. Next base: position 13,857 of record JAKCPI010028696.1, on the reverse strand, counting down.
TCTCGTTTTGCCCTCAAAATTGTTTGAAGCACACTTTACTCTTGTGCTTCATAGGAAAGATAGGAGAAATAAATGGTTGCCATGGTAACCGAATTTAAATCTTTTTCTTTTTATTAGATTAAAAATCAATTATTATTTAAACGCCCATTTTTTTTCGGAGAAAACATATCTCTCTCTCTCACAAAACTATCTTCTCTCTTTCTACGCGTTTTAAATTTTTCTACCTTATCTTCGCATTTGGCCAATGTTAATTTCCTATAGGGATTTGTATGTTAATTTCGATTCAAAAGGGGGTCCCCTTTGGAACTTTTTACGCATTTAAAATTTTTTTTTCCAATTCTTATGAAATTTTGTATTTATTTACGAATCTATATTGTGTATAAAATGTCCAAATATGAGATTAAAATTTTGAAAAATAACCATAGTTTATTTGAAGCAGTCAACATTTAAAATGCAAGTTTGAAACTAAGGTGCTATGGGAAACTAAATATATCTCGACACAAAAAATCTGGTGTGACCAGCACAGTGCGCAACTTTCTCTTACCGAAGGGTAAGAGAAAGTTGTGTGCTGTGCGCCAGTCACACCAGATTTTTTTATTTGGTTTTCGAGCTGATTGGGGGGGCATCCAGGGGGGCAAAGATCCTTGCCGGGGGGGCGCATGCCCCCCCTAGCCCCCGTAGCGCCGTCACTGCTTACACTATATATATATGTTAATATATAGAGAGAGAATTAGATTCATGTCAAAAATTCGATGTCGAGACTTTGACGGATATACACGTTTTGAGATCCCCTGAATCCAAAAAAGTGGTTTACGCGACATGGTCTGTCTGTCTGTGTACAATATATCTCAAGAACGGAAAGAGCTAGGAGGTTGAAATTTTATATTTAAATTAAGCACCCCCATGGGACGTGACAGGAAGCTTTTGAACAAAATCGACCAAAGAGTACTAGTACTTTACTGATGGACTTTCAGTTTTTTTTTTCGATTTTCTCTAAATTCGCTCCAACGATTTTTTTTTTTAATTCAAAAATCAATTATTTTTTAGATTCTCTATAAAATGTATATTATCATTTTGTCATTGAAATCTTCTGAAGACCACTTTACTCTTGTACTCCATAGAAAAGATAGGAGAAATGGTTGCCATGGTAACAAAATATAAATATTTTCCTATATAAATTTTACATCTTGAAAGTCGAATGTAGCGTACTGTTGTCGGAAACTAAATACATGTCGACACAAAAAATCTGGTGAGACAAGCACAGTACACAACTTTTGATTACCAAAGGTAAGAGAAAGTTGTGTGCTGTGCGCCAGTCACACCAGATTTTTTTAAATTCATTTATGCCCGTTTGCATTAACACATCTTAGATTTTAAGCTCGTCTCACAATTGAATTTACCAACAAGAAATCGGGTCTTAAGATCCCCTATTTGGAGCTACATGCATAAATAATAACAATAAGATATATTTATTTCCAAAAAATATATATTCTATATATAAATAAAATAGTTGAATAGATAAAATGCCAAACATCGCTTTTTAGGTTATAGAAGGCTCAAGGCGAGTTTAAGATCAAAATTAATGACATTTAATATTCTTATCAACATATTAGTTAATTTTTATCAAATAAAAAAAAAAAAATAGTGACACAATTATTATCTGTTTATAAATATTAAAAAAATCTAATTAGCAAGTGAATGTACTTTTTAAAACAAACATTTGCACCTCTCAACAACAGGTCGCCAGGACCGGACCCTCATGACGTCACGCAGATTACGACTATAACAACACAAGAGTTAAGTCACGCGAATCAAACATTGAAGAAATTAGATCACACACAAGGATTAACATTTTCTTGTTTATATACTAACGAGCTTACTTTTGTGTGGATAAACAAATAAAAAAAATACTTATTTTTAGAATAATGCAAATGTAATACAATTCATTATATATTTAAGTTAGATTAAATAAAGAGTAGGTGTGGGTGTGCGGTTTTAGGGGAGATTATAGACATAAAAAATAAATAAATATAATACGGCATGAAGAAAGAGAGAGAGAGAGGGGGGGGGGAACTTAAGAGCTTTTATAACTTGATTTAAAATTCAATGGGTTTTATACGAAATTCATTATTTAGGTGTTAATAAGTAAGGATTTTATTTTGATGATAGGATTTTAAAAAGTAGAATTTTTTAAATCTATTTACTAACTATCCCTTCTCGTTTGTTAAAAGTACACAACTTACTCTTAGTTTCGGCAATCGAAAGTGGTGTGCTTTGCAGTTACACAAGATTTTTTTGTACCGGTACCTACAATATTTAGTTTCTGGTAGTTTATTTGATCCCAAGATGGCAAATAATATAATATAATTTAGAATATGAATAATATTTTTATTTTGTTACTATATACGCCAATAATGGCGTCATTTAAACTTTTATTGGAGGGGGAAGCAAGGGCGGATACAGGGGGGTAAAGGTAAAGGGGGTAATCCCCCCCCCCGATATTTGAAAAAAAAATACCTTTTTTTCGAAAAAAAAATTTTAAAATTTTAAAAATTAATATTTAAAAATTTGATTTGTATTTATATTCTGGCCAACAAGTACAGAATGCGCCTTTAAATTACCGAAATTAAGAAAAAATAGTGTGCTGTATGACGAGTCACACCAGATTATCCCCCCCCCCGAGAAACACCTCTGGATCCGCCCTTGGGGGAAGGGGTAAGCCCCAAGTGCATGATGTGCTCGAGAGTGGAGCCTTAGGCTTAGTTTTTTTTTTTTAACTTAATTAAATGGCCGTCGGAAAACCCATTTGGCCAATGGCAAAGTAAGTGTGTTTCAGATATAGGAACCCGAGAAAAAAAAAAAAATTTAACCGGGGCATATATCTGACTTCTTATTCTCCGAGATCCTTATACATTGGTTCACAAATTGTAAATGTGACCAGTGATTCTGGTCTCGGTCCTTAGGCTTAGTAAACCAAATATTTTTAAAAGCCACTGAAGCAAGGGTGGATGCAGGGGGTAAAGGGGTTAATTATCCTCCTCCCCTGGGATTCAAGAAAAATATTTTTTTTTTTTTTTTTTTTTGAGAATTAAATTTTATTTTTCATTAAAAATTAACACAAAAATTTGGTTTGTATATACTCTGGTGGACAAGTAAATAATGCACCTTTAAATTACAGAAAGTAAGAAAACAACTTTCTCTTACCCTTCGGTAAGAGAAAGTTGTGCACCGTGCTGGTCACACCAGATTTTTTGTGTCGAGATATATTTAGTTTTCCATAGCACCATAGTTTCAAACTTGCATTTTAAATGTTGACTGCTTGAAATAAACTATGGTTATTTTTCAAAATTTTAATCTCATATTTGGACTTACCCTTCGGTAAGAGAAAGTTGTGCACCGTGCTGGTCACACCAGATTTTTTGTGTCGAGATATATTTAGTTTTCCATAGCACCATAGTTTCAAACTTGCATTTTAAATGTTGACTGCTTGAAATAAACTATGGTTATTTTTCAAAATTTTAATCTCATATTTGGACATTTTATACACAATATAGAATCGTAAATAAATACAAAATTTCATAAGAATTGGAAAAAAAAATTTTAAATGTCTAAAAAGTTCCAAAGGGGACCGACCCCCTTTTGAATCGAAATTAACATACAAATCCCTATAGGAAATTAACATTGTTCCTATGCGAAGATAAGGTGGAAAGGGAATTTAAAATTGTGTGCTTGTGCGACCAGTCACACCAGATTACCCCCCCCCCCCCAAGAAACTCCTATGGATCCGCTCTTGAACTGAAATGGAAAAGCTACTTTCAAAGCCCATGCTATGCATTTTGGTTGCCTAAGCTCAAGGCTGACTTTTCAAAAGTGTGCTTCATTTTTGTAGGTGACTATGAGAGTATAAGTTACAATTTAGAGTTTCTAAAAAATAATTGAATTATGAATTTTAATTAAGTAAGATACAGACAGACCATGTTTCGTAAACCACTTTTTTGGACTCAGGGGACCTTAAAACGTGTATATCAAAATGCCGTATCAAATCTCTCTAAATATTTACATATATAGAGGTAAGAGAAAGTAATAATTGAATCAATTAAGCGACAATTAGTTAAAGGTACACCTCCTTGGGAAAATTTTTAATGAGAACAATGAGGACATAAATATAAATTTTCCTATTCGCGTAAAAAATTAATTTATCTTTAATCAATGCAATTACACAAGGCATGGCGGAATGGATAACGCCAAATGTCAAAAATAAAAAGAGAAAAAAAATCGTTGAAATAAAAATAGTAATATAATGTTTTATTTATTTTTATTAATTATTAATCCCAAAAAAATTTATAGTATAAATAAATAGGGGAATGTTCCGATTGATTAAATTTGTTATTTGGTGCATATGGGATAAATGCATACAAGAGAGACAGACTATAGAGTTTTATACATACTGTTTAGGGCTCTCATATTTTTTAATATTCTGACATGAGATGTAATAACTTTTTTTTTCTTCTTTGATGGCAATTTTTATGCAAAAATCTGGAAATATTTAAAGTGAAATTGACAGAGTGTGTGGGTGGTTGGGGAAAAGGGGAGGGGGGTGCAATATACGTTTTAAAGGAGATCATTTTTCGTTGCGTTAAATTATGCCCTAGAGGAGGCGAATCGCGTTTTTCCTCATTTTTTTTCTATGTAGGGGTGTGTGTGTGTGTGTGTGTGTGTTTGACTTGGAGTTTTTCATTTTGATCTACTTCCTCGCTCGCGCTCTCTTCATCTTCAAATGACATTTTTTTTTTTTTTTTTATTATTTGTTTATTTGGTTACTCGGTTAATAAAATATTCATTCCGTTTTGAAATTAGCTTAAATCAATATTAAAAAAAAAAAAAAAAAACAGGCGGTAGTACTACTGAAGAATTTTTATTAAAATGGGAAGTTAATTTGGCCCAATGGTGGCTGGTAAGTTATATAATTCATGACTAAAAACCGGACAAAAAAGCATAAAAAAATGGAAAAAAAGTGCTTAAAAAAGCATAAAAAACTTGAATAAAAAGTTGTTAAATAAGCATAAAAGTTGAAAAAAAAGCATCTCATAAGCAATTTTTACTCATACCAGGGGGGGGGGCAGGCCTCCTCCCCCCCCCCCCTTATATACGCCCCTGGTGTATGCGTGTGTGAATGGGAAAAAAGTGCTTTTTAATAAAAAAAAAAAATTATAAATATTCGTAAAATAAGTTCAAATAAGCACGAAAGGAAAAAAAAGCATGAAAACTCAAAAAAAGCATAAAAATGCAATCTCAATGCACTTAGTTTTTCCTAATTCGTATAGAAATTAAATATCTAATGGTTGCTTATAAAATTGAGCAATAAGCATCTGGACTCTAATCATGACTCTGAGAAAAGTAAGTTTCCAGTTTCAAATGAGAAAAATTTAATATTGGATTTATAAAAATTATTATAAAATAATAATTGAGATATTTAATTTTAACCTTTGTAATATATTAACTCCATTTTCGTTTATAACACTCTGGGCTCCCTTCAAATACTTTATTTATTTATTTATTTTTTTTTTATGTATAAAAAATTTTAAGATGATAGTTATAAAATATGTGTTTGGATTCAGGGGGCAATTTTACTCAAGAATCTGAAGGAATTATCTCGGGGCTCGAAAAAAAATTTCATTTTGTCGAGTATCGACTCGATACTATCGAGTAGTGTAATAATAAAATGAATTATTTAAAACTATGATTTCGCAAGCGAGTATTGATTTTACATTTTTTATTTATTTATTTATTTATTTTATGTTTATATAAAAAGCTGAATAAAAAGAAAAATGACGCCGACGACGTCAAAGTCCTTGAACTTTTTAATCAAAGTGATGAATAATTGATTAATAAAATGGAGTTTAGTATAAAAATTCTTTTATAAATAAATAAAGAAAGCAATTTGAAAACATCTTTCATGTGTCAACAATTTTTATGGATTTTGTTTTAAGATTATATTTTTTCGTACGGTTCTAATTCTTTACTGCTTGATGCTTTTTTACGGAATCTAAATTGAGATAAGTACTTTAATCTCAGTAATTTTGAAAATATATAATAGAATTGGAAGTAAGAATCTTTGTCCCCTGGTATCATTAAATATTTATAAACGTCATTAAGCTCTGGTGATTTTTGCAAATTCAACGTGTATTAGTATTAAAAAAGGATTGTCAAGTCTTTATACATTTACAAATTTCAAAAGTAAATAATAGAAAAACAATAGAAAGTAGTTATATGAAATTAAACAATCTCTTCCTGATACTAAAAAAAGAAGAGAAATTTAAAAAAATTTTAAACACTAGGTTATAAGTTCCAAGATTTATTTAAATATAACATATTTAAAACTTCTATATATAGTCTATAATAGCGGAGTGTCTGAACAATTTCAACCCTGGCTAGACCCGAAGGCGGGCGGCGCGGCTAGTAATACATAATTCGACTTTCATGTGTCATCTTCAGAGTGGTTTTACAACATGAGAAAATAGCCTAAAAAGTCCAATTTTTTCGATTAATAATCCCATTCTGTATAGCTGGGGTTTCCAAACTTATGTTGCCTGCCATGCCTCCCTTAAAAATATTTAATCCTATGACGCCCCTCCCACCATCGCCATTTTATAAAATAACACAAACACAAAAATTTTTATTTCTATTTAATACAAACTAAGCCAATCAAAAAATAAATAATGAGTTAGCAATCTAAATGTTTCTATCATTCAAAAAACTGTGAAACTGACATATATTAAAAATTTCCATTTACAAAAATGTTTCACGTAAAATCTACCCCACTTTCCATCAACTTAATAAAAATATATTTTTTTTTTTTTTTTTTATTTATTACTTTATTAATATTCACGCATCCCCTTAGATTAGTCCGCTACTCCCAGTTTGGGAAACGCTGCTATGTAGAAAGAACCACTTCTTTAAGTCAATAAAACAAAATTAATTCTTAGATATAAAGAAATAAAATTTTTTTTCAATGAAAATTTAGATTTTAAATCAATCCAGTAAAGTATCGATCATATATCAATCAGAATCCCCCCCCCCCCCCCCTCACCGGATGTCAAAAAAATTGGTAAAAACTAAACGAAAAGAAAATAACTTAATTCGGTAAAGAAAGTGTATGAATAATAAATAATTGCTAGACAAATATTTCAGATTTTAAAAGGACTAGAGAGATCAGCTTCCCGCGCCTGGGGGGACCCGGGTTCGCTTCCCGACCCAAGCGAGAAAAATCTATTTCAATTATTGGCTACCATAATAATAGTAATTGAAACAAATTCTCAGTTAATATTCGAAAAAAATATAGGGTCACAATATTTATTTTATAATCATTATAATTATAATTATTAAAGGGAATAGTAAATCCCGTAGAAGGAGTAGGAGTAGTCCTATGGGACACCAAGTGACCAACCCAAAAGGGAAGATTTATAGCGTGATTCGTTCAGGGGTTGTCCAACCCTTTGGGGGGCATCTCCCTACATACTACTAATACTACTAGAGAGTACAAAACACAACACATTTAAAATGCCTCTCACGTGATATACGAATATTTATACCCTCTATCCCCTTCTCTTCTCTTCATTTAGAAATTAGTTTTTTTTTTTTATTAAAAAATTAAATTAAATAAATAAATAAATCAACAACACACAAAGGCAGCAGACATATGCTTACTTATTTATTTATTCAAAACGTAGATGTTAATTAATTTCACGCAAAACAACCTCTCTTAATTATTAAAGTGAATATGACGAAAAGGAATTTGATTTTCTTATTAAAATATAGATGACATTCTAATTCTCATTCTATCTCTCTTCTTTCTTTTCAAGATAATGGAAAACAAATAGGAAAATTATACTTCATTTCAAAATTATATTATCGACCGTTTTTTTGAATCATCAAGCCTATGAGAAAAATCTGGTCTGACTGGTCGCACAGCACACAACTTTCTCTTACCTTCAGTAAGAGAAAGTCGTGTTCTGTGCTGTTCAACCAGATTTTTTGTGTCCACATATGTTTAATTTCTGGCAATATATTAAATCTTACTTCTCTACCTAATTAAAAAAATGCCTATAAAATTCTGCAAGGGATTCGATGGGTTCCTAAGTTACCCAGTGTTATTATTATCTGTTTATGAGAGTTTCGAAATCTTCAAAAATTAATTCCACCCCAGTAATAAGAAATTTGAGAATGACATTAAAATGATTCTATTCTACTATACTATTTGCTAAATATAGAATATAAATTTTAACTCAAACGGAATGCACTTATTTTTTAGTAAAAGTATTAAAAAACAAACATTAATATCTTTATGCATTATAGAGGATTAACCCCCCCCCCTGGTTAATGCCTTCATACCTCCCCCCCCACCCAAGGAAATGCCAGCCTTCACCGCGAAATTACTCTCAAAATAATTTGAATGCATTTATAAATAATTATTTTAATTTTAATTTTATTTTGAAATTATTTTATTTTAATTTTCAACCCTTAATCCACCCCTGTATAAAAGTATATTAAGGAAATTTGATTAACAAAAATATAGGCCATATAGAAAGAATATAATGATAAATAATGGTGTGTTAGGAATATATTTTTAAAAAATGCCCTCAGGCTTGGTGTAGTTGGTAGCGTACCGAATGTCGCGAGTTCGGACCCCTGGCAGTCCGAAATGGATACCAAATGGTTAAATAGAAATGCCTGGACTCCCAATATGTATATTATTAATTAATAACGGTTATCGTATAAAGTCTTATATGGCCTGAGTTGCCGAAAAGAATGTGTGAATGTGTGTGTGAGTGTTGAGTGTGAATAAGAAAAGTGTGAGTGTTTAAAAAAAAAAGATAAAAAATAAAAAACTAATTTTTATTTTCAATGACACCTACACTCCCCCTCCTCCTTTCAACAGCTTATATTCTCCCTCTACCCTTAGTGAATTACAAAATATTTAATTTCATATTCAAAAGAATCGCTTTTCGCAGTCAAATTATTTGTTTCTATCATTTTTTTTTTCAACGATAAAATGCATAATAATTACCTTTAATAAGACTCTCAAGAGGGTGTGTTGGCTGACGGAGAGGTCAGGGTGGGTTGCACTATATTAATTATTCACTTTGATTCACTTTAAACACAAAAAAGAGAGCAGCGCCTGCAGCTCGGCCACGCTCTCGACTAAACGAGAGATTCTTTGTATCGGAATAAAACAGATGAAAATAACAATTCCCTTTTTATTAAAAGTAAAAAAATACTTTTTGCTCTAATCTAACTATATTTTGAGCTGGAAAAGAATGTCAACAAGTGATTTGGAATATTCCAAGGCTTTTCTTAAATAATCAACCCTTCACCCCCCTAAACAAAATAATAATCAACGCTACTATTTATTTGGCTTCGATTTAGCTAAAATAATTTAAAAAACATTTTTTTCAATTTTTCAACCCCTTATCCAATCTTAATAAATAAAATAATTAACAATGCTATCGCCTTCGGCGAGCTTCGCGTCTAGTCAGAAAAAAATTAAAACTCTGGAAAACTTCCCTGGATCCGCCTTTGGGCTTTACACATAGTATAATTTTCTAGAATGAGTCTTACTTTAAGCCAATGGTTCCCAAACTTTATGTTACAACGCCTCCCTTAAAAATATTTAATCGTATGACGCCCCACCCCACATACATTTAATAAAATAATACAAAAACAAAAATTTTTAATAATAAAAAATATAAATTTATATAAAAATATTTTTTTTATTTATTCATATTTATTATTTTAATCAAAAACTCGATGAGCCGCAGTGGCACCGTCTCTACTGATGGTGCCACTGCGCTCATCGAGTTTTTAATTAAGGAAAACCTCCGTCCCAGAATCTTCTAAATTTTATTATTTTATTTATAAAACTAGCAAGCATTTGGAAAATTGATCTTAGTGGCCTCCCCTTAGACTAGTCCGCGCCTCCCTAGCAAGGGCGGATACAAGGGGGGGGGGGGTAATCACCCCGAAATTTAAAAAAATACTTTTTTTTCGAAAAAAAAAAATATTTTTAATGTAAAATTTTAAAAATTAATATTTAAAAATTTGATTTGTATTAATAATAAAATGTGTTTGTCTATTTTATTTAAATTTATTTAAAAATATCTCTAATCAAATTGATTCTCGAAAAAATTAGAAACAGTGCTAATAAATTACAAAGATGTTATATTATTATTCCCCACTTGAGATTATTATTTCTATTATTTATTCAGGCTTTTATAATATGTATAATAATTTATATGCGTAGTGTAGAAAAGCCCTTTTAATGCCCTTCTCCACCCCCATGTGAATGAATGGAGTCGCGCGCGTTTATCCCTTAGCCTGAATAATCTCAGATTAGATGGAAATCGTATAAATGTAAAATAATCATAATAAAAATGGCAAGAGAGAGAGTGACTTAAAATTTAATTTATTATCATCATCATCAATGTGTGTGTGTGTATATGTATGTATATGAGGGAAGGGGTTTGGAACCCAACCTGCTTTGCCTGCTGCTTCGATTCAGGGGCGTAGCCAAGGGGGGGGATGGGGGGGGGGAGTCTCCCCCCCAGGTCGGATCGAGTTGGCAAATGTTGGCAAAATCAAGGACCAGTTGGCAAAATAAAGTTTATTTAACAGAAATTAATTTATATTTTAATTTAAAAAAAAAATTAAATTTTCTTTTTTTACATTTTCATCTATTAAAAAAAAATTTTTTTTTTAATTTTCAAATAAATAAATTTATTTTCTATATAAATTTATACAATATAATACAAACACATAAAGAAAATCATTAGGATTATTTTAAAAGAGAGAAATAAAATATTTGAACAAATAAAAGAAACCACAGTCGTTCATTTGAATTTTCTTTATTACTATAATTGTAAAAAAAAGGAATTCCAATTAAACAATGTTTTTGATAGAAATATAAATTTTATACAGGTCAACAAAAAAAGTTTTTTGAAATTTAGGGCTATTCCTGGCTATATGGAAGCGCTAATTCCAAAAATGCCATCAATTTTGCGCCATCACACAGTGGTCTAGATTGAAAAAAAGTTGGCCAAAAATAGAAAAAAGTTTTAGATTTGATTGAAAATTGGTATATAAGCGTTTTCGATGTCGCGGATTACAAATTTTATAATATTTATATAATTTAATAAATTGCAGTGGCGGATCATATATGGCGGATCACTCGTCAAAAATTGTTAGGTATATAAAATTATGCAAAATGTTGGTCCAAACATTTAAGAAACGTGTTCAAGACCTAGTTCACATCGTTTAGAATAATCTCAAACAGTTCTCGACCAGTAAGATTATTTTATCAATCCGTTTTTGCGTCATGGTGATATTTATTTTTAAAAATATATATTATAACTTTTATTTAATTGAAATAAGAAAAATTATATTTATTCACAATAATATTTCAAAAATATAATAATACTTTGCAATAAGACACCCTATATAAAAATATTCAAAAAAAAAAAGCTCGTTGACTAATCAAGAGTCTGCCTGTCGGGGCTCAAAAATAGACAATGCTATCTAACTTTAAAATAAAAATATTTTTCCCATATAATTAGCTCTTATTTAACTAAAAAATAATAAAAATTATATTTCTACACAATTATATTTCAAAAATTTTAAATAAGATACGGCATATAGGGTAAATATAAAAAAAGCTCTCTCGCCGCTTATTTTTAACCTCAAAATTCGGGGGGCAAGTTGGGGCAGGATTTTTTTGCAGATTCTATTACAAGACATCTTAAACTATATATTCCATATCTCAGTTTCGTGGGCCCCGCTGGGTTCATAACTTTTTTGCTATTTGAAGGAAAAAGTTTTTACAAAAAAATCCATTATGAAAACGCAACTTTCACATGATTTCTAAAAAAGGCGAGTATAAATTAATGAAAACGGTACATTAGTAAATATTCTACATTCTTTCCTTAACACCCTCCTTCAAACAGAATTGAAAAAGGACACTCGAGTAAAAAGTTATATGCATTTAAACAAACATTGATATTTCAGAGCCTCTGAGCGTCGATCGCGCGCTGCCGAAAACGCTAACTTTGACCTCATGTAGCGCCTGAACTATAAAAGATATCTCACTTTCCTTTTGGATTTACATGCACCAACTATCCCTCTACAAGATTGTATGGGACTGAAGTCTTTCTGTGACTATTATTTTTTTCGACTTTTGGCCAACTTTTTTCAAATCTAGACCACTGTGCATCGGCTCTAGTTTTAGAGATATAGAGAAAATTAAATTTTAATAAATAATCTGATCAAGAGCGACTCTTATTTTGAATTTTCTAGATTTTTTTAAGTCGTTACCCCTTAAAAATATGCAGTTAGTTGAAATACATAGAAAAATAGGTCTATACTGTAAAGTTTGAGCCCAATCGGAGGTGGCTAAGTGGTGCAAAGCATGGCTAAAAGTGTAGAAAAATTGCATTTTTTCATTTTTTTTTTTTTTTTCAGGACACTCCTGAATAGAATTTTTACCATCTCTGAATGGAAAAAAGTATGTTTACGATCTTCTATAGTTTTTAACTTTCCAAAAGTTAAGCAATGCCAAGCGTGGCGAAAGCCCCGGGATTGGTGACCCCGAGCAATCAGCTTGTGGAACGTCCTATCGGTAGCCATCGGTATAATGTAATTTAAAAAATATTTTAAATAAAGTCATACCTGGCCTCTGTAGCCGAAAAAAAAAATAATTCATTGATAACGAAATTATGAGCAAAACTGTTTTCTTAGTCAGGATTCAGAGCTATCCATCCATATACCCAAGAAAAGCTCTAAATTCTTGGCTCAAAACACCATCTTTATCATAAAATTTTCTTATATTTGCTTTTTAACAAAATTGACTTTGATAACTATTTTGTTCATAATTTCTTTATAATGATTTTTAGAAAGTGAAAGAACTACAGAATATCGTATTAATAAATATGTTTTTTTGCATTCAGTGATGGTAAAAGATTCTACCTATTAGGGGTGTCCAAAGTTGAAAAAACTGAAAAAATTCGATTTTTCTAAAATTTTAACCGTGTTTTGCACCACTAAATCGCCTCCAATTGGAAGTCGAATTATGCTCATTAATCGAAGTGGAACTTCGCTTAACGAGCATAATTCATTCCAGAATCATAATCGTAAAGCGAAACACTCGTTATGCGAAACAATAACATTCTCCCCTTAGAGCTGTCCCCTCATGACACAGACTGATGTAACATGAGCACAATCCGGAACTTTCTCTCTCCTCTCCACTCGTTATGCGAAACGTCACTCGTTAAGCAAGTCATATTTTTACAATTTTTTTTGCTCGTTATCATGCTTGTTATGAAAGGGCACCCTAAGCGAGGTTCTAATGTATTTCTTTTTAATTGGTAAAGCCAGAAAATTCCAAATAACAGTCTCTCTAGAGCTCATTTTCTATTAATATTTAATTTTCTCTAAATCTCTAAAACTAAATTTGATGGAGAAAAACTTATGGTATTTTTAGAATTAGGGTAAAGAGGGATTTAGTCTGTAAGAGTCCTGTACTACTCAACAAAATTTTTCATTGAGGAATTGTAATTATATGGGGAATTTCTCGAATTGAAAAAAATCTTGCCTTAATTATATTTCTATCAAAAATTTTGTTTAATCCTTTACTTTTAAAATTAAAATAGCAAAGTGAGGGACGCAAACATCGAACATGTCATATAGCGACTAAGGGGCGTCGGGTTTAGCCTCTAGTAAATTAATATAATATATATAGGATGAAAAAGAATGTGAATTGTACAGTTGTAAATTGATTAAATTTAGTTGGCATTTTTGGCCTTCTCCCCC
>JAKCPI010028695.1:0-54561 GCA_023213315.1 Euborellia annulipes | reverse complement strand
AGTTGACCTCAAATCAGAAATGTTCGTAAACCGAAACTTATCCCGTTTAGGGGCTTGTATCATATTATTATTTATTATGTGCCGATATTTCTTTGTTTTTCATCATTTCTCGACTCATAGATAGAAAAAGTTCTCTATAATCTTATTTAATTATATCCTATTGATTTTTAAAATGTTAATTTACTACAGCTAAATACTTACTTTAAAAAACCAAGCTCCAGATTTTTTCCAAATTTCTCTAGTTTCACTACAAATTTTACAAAGTGCTATTGGTTCTCCATTGGTAGAATTAATAGATTCAATGCCACATTTTGTGCAAACAGCCTAAAATAAAAATATATCAACTTTTTAAAAAGATATTTACAAGAAGGGATGAGGGTGGAGTAATCAAATATTTTTTATGGATATTTCGCCTGAGAATTTCACTATAAAAATTAAAACTTTTACAAATATATACACTTACTTTATGGCAATCTTTACAAATAAGACTTTTTGAAGTTTGTGAAAAAATTCCAAAAGATTCTCCACATAAAATACATTGGCTTATTCCATTGCCTAAAGCATGCCTTTTCATATTCTCTAAACGATCCACGAGCCGCCTAAAATGATAGAAAAAATTGTATTAGAGTAAATGACTAGTTATGGACACCATCGCGCTTTTTCCGAAAAATAAAAGGAAATGAAAGAATACCTAGAATTCTTACAAGTTTGTTTTCTACTCTTTGAAGAAATTTCTCATTTTTTGATTCTAAAGATTAGTGGCTGAATGTATAATTAATAATGAGGAGAACTAAGAAAAAATATCCTTCTTTTTCCGATTTATTTAACACAAATGTCGATGTTTCGGCGATTCTTCCGGCCTTCATCCGGACATGGGCAATGTTTGCCTCGAGCTTGCCAACTCCTGACATATTGTAGGTGCGAACATTCGTCGGGTAGTATGACTTCTGGTTCAAGAGTCAAAAAGTCTGGAATATTCACACCTACAATATGTCAGGAGATGGCAAGCTCGAGGCGAACATTGCACATGTCCTGATGAAGGCCGGAAGAATGGGCCGAAATATTTTTTTCTTTATTTATTTTCGGCTGCCTTGTTCTCCTGATTATTAATTATATTTTTTGCCTGAAGCATGTTTTTACGCTTTTATTTAGTAGCTGACAAGTCCCTTCACAATTTCACTCACTTTTTTTTTGGTATGAATAGATTCATTATAAATTTATTTCTTAAAAAACATCGTTCTATTAAAAATTCCTTTCTTTTTATCCTTTTAAATACTATCGTAAAAGAGAAAAAAGTTTGAGATAACAAATTTGCGAGATAGGTTCGTGCTTGATTGGGCAAAAATTGCACCCCCCTGGAGTCGAACCAGGTCTTGGTTGTTTGAAAAAAATTCCATCTCTTTTCAAACCTAGAAAAAAGTTTATTCAATCTAAAAGGAACTCCCGGTCCTAAGTCTCTTAATCATTAGACCTGGCTATCAATCAATTTCAAGTGGATAACAAACAATTCAAATAGCGAACAAATTTGACAATGCATAATTCCGAAAAAACTTTTTATAATACGCTTCTGGATTTGTCCAATGAGCAAGCAGCTAGTAGTTTTTTCAATTTATATATTGGCCGACGTTTGGGTCGCATATAAGAACATCCTCCGGGTCAAGCCATTGTCAATATATTGATCCTGTGCAGGGGCGCCGGAACGAATTTGAATCAGGGGGGGGGGGGCAAAAAATTTTTTTTAGAAAATTAAAATAATTTAATATGTTTAAATAGTATAAAACAAAAACAAATCTACTATAAAACTTCAAAAATTTTAAATAAAATCACAATTTTAATAAAATTAAAATTTTAAAAAATTTGGTAGTGATTTTATTAAAAATTTTTGGAAAAAATTTGGAAAAAATGAATTTCTTACTCTTTTAATTTTTTTTAATTTAGAAGATTTTATTTTTCAAAAGTAAAAATATATAGTTTTTAAAAATAAATGAAATAAAAAAAGAAATTTTGCCCCCCTCTGCCCCCCCTGTAGGATGCCATGGGGGGCAATGTACCCTTGCCCCCCCCCCCCAGTTCCGGCGCCTATGATCCTGTGGTAATATTGGCAAAATTACATTAATAATTTAATAAATCATTGACCAAATTAGATGAGAGAGTGAGTTACTCTCTGTCCATAGTAGATACATATACACTCTATCTAATTTGGTCATTGGATTGTCAGAAGGTTTTATATTAAATGTCAAAGTAACGTAAATGTGCTAATAGCGGAACTGAAAACAAGAACAAATTAGCTCATGTTAAAAAGTCTATCGTTTTATCTATTATAATTTAATTTTTTATTTAATTTTTTTTAAATTTTACTTTATAAATAAAAAACGACGGGGTTTTTTTGAACAAATTTTTTTACCCTGGAATTAAAAATAATTAAATCTAATTTTGCTGAAAAAGAAGAGTGAAGACTGCGGATTGTGAGAAGAATCTTCTCGATGCCGTTGTGAAAAGAATACTATGTAACTATAATGTAATGTAAAATAGTAATAAAAATTTTGTTATTGTTATTATTATTGTTATTATTGGTCATTGGATTATTAAATTAATAATGTCTTTTGCCAATATTACCAGAGGAGGATCAATATATTGACAATGGCTTGGACCTGAGGATGGTCCTATATGCGTCCAAACGTTGGCCCTGGTACATTAATTAATAAATATAAATTGAAAAAAAAAAAAAAAACTACTAGCTGCTTGCTAATTGGATAAATTCAGAAATCTTTAAACTACATATTACCAAGTGGACACAAATTCTGAAGAACCTTACAGATGAAACAATAGAAGCCATCTCAACATTCAACGTGAAAATAGCCATATAACTCTGGATTTTATCACGCTGTTTGATATTAGTTTACTTTTGAATTTTTCATTTTTGAGAGTATGTTTCTTTTGAGCATTTTCTTTTCTGGCTATTTTATTTATAAGATGTAATTTGTATTGTATATTTTGTATTTGGTATTGTGTTATTTTGTATTTATTGTATTTGTGTATTTTGTGGATGTATACAGATTGTAACTGTGTTATGGCTGCGGGCCGAAAACCAATAAATGAAAAAAAAAACTACATATTATCAGCTCTACACCTCCGTCAAATTATTTTATAATAGGAAAACAAATCCAAGGGACGAGAAATATAAAAATGAACATTTACTCCAATCAAGGCTTTTGAATATTAATATTTCAATTAACATATGTCTGGAAAATTTAAAATATTTAAAAATCAATAATAGTAAATCGATGAACGGTTAACGATTCGAATGGATTATGTTCGTTAAACGATCATGTAGTAAAATTTTTTTATATTTCAAAGAAAATGTAAAATGGGACATGATTGTATCTCCGGCTATAATTTATCCCTTAAATTAAGTAATATCTTTAATAAATCAAATTAGTGATCTTGACCTAATTTAACTCGTAAATTAAATTTATCAGTTTTTAAATATAAAATAAACCATTAATCACTTTCGTGATCAAAAAAATTGAATTAAATTGTGTATAACGATAATTATAAAATATGTCTTATTGTCTGCTATAATCAATCATAGGGTGTAGATACAATTTTTTTTTTTTTTCAAATTTCCTAATTGATTGCTTAATTGAAAGAGCTAAGGGAGAGAAAAATCGTCCCGATTTAAATCAATAAATCCATCCTTTTTTTTTAACTATCACATTTGATAGTGAATATTGCTTGTCTGATCCAAGGCCAAACGGGAAATCCCGGGTTTGACGTCCAGGTCATATTCACAAAATATGTTAAATGAAAAAACTATACATACCCAACTCTGAGTTGTTCATTCTGATCAAGAGCCTCTGCTCTTTTGACTACAGACTTGATCAATTCTTGTTCACTATCGCTCAATGCATTTCGTGGTTCGCCATTATATTCTCCTGAGGTAGGCGAAGGGAGACTCCCCAGAGTTGGTAAAAGAGGCCTAGTTTTGATAGACCAGCCAGTTTTTAACCTAAACAAAAAGAGAATCTTAAAGATATTGCCTAATAAAATTCAGTGGTGTAGCCAGAGGAGGGGAGGAATAAAATGCATTTTATACACAAGCGAAAATAAAAAGATAACATTGATTCTGGGGCATGGGATTTATTAAACAATTTTAGCTAATTTTAGTGCGCTGAATAGGAAAATAATATTTTTGTTCAATTGACTATACTTTTTGAGATAAAGCCAATCCAATTTTACTGGAAATTCCATTATAGAAGGAGGAGAATATTTTTTAAAACGTTTATTTTAAAATTATCAAATGATTGCAAACAAACAAAGTGCTACAAATGATACAAAGAATAATAAAATTAATTATAAAAAACAAAAACATATCAGTAAGAGTTAAGAAGAACGTTTTGTGCGGGATTTCCTTTGGTGTCTTTGGTCCGGTTTATCCTGAGAATCAGAGTCAATTCAAACAAAATAATTTATAGCCTGAGTACTTCTTATTGACTTCATAAGCTTATGCAGCAGAAAAACAAATTTTTTTTTATCCCCCTATGTGAGGCAAGACCCCCCCTCCATCATAAATTTCTGGCTACGCTACTGAAAAACTTCAATAAATTTGCACATACTTAGCACGAAGAGCCAATTGTCGATCACTTGGACAAACCCAACGGTTTGTTTTTCCATTCAGATCAAACATGATGCTGATTACTTCATTGAAGATATTTTAAAATAAATTATTTTTTATTTGATTTATAACTCATTTTTAAATTATTATAGTATTACGAATTCTGTAAAAAAATAAAATAAAAAAAAAATAGATATTTTGTTCAGTAGTCGAGATATCTGCTTGAAATGAAATGAATACAGAGAATGAAAATTAAATTAATTGACTAAAGTGGCAGAATAGGAGGACAAGTCTTAACCCTAAGAGATTTTTCTTTTTTTTTTTATCGTTGATATAAAGCACTCAGGGGAACAAGAATAAACAAGGCCATGTATTAAACCTTCAACAAATGATGCTATTTCTTTTTCATCAAGTGATTATTATTGGTTCTATTTTATCTAAAAAAAATCATTCAAAATTTTAATAAAATTTATTTTAATTTAATTTGCAATGTTCACATTTCTTTTTTGATTAAATCTAAATTCTATTTATAAAAAAAAGGATATTTTGGACTTCACAGAAAGTAAAAAAGTTAATTTCCATTGGTGGTCACTTTTTGCTTTGATCATTAGGTGGAAAAGAATTTTTTTTAGAGAGATAACCGAAACCCTTTCTCCTCGAAAACTCAATTAGTGAATGATTAGAGAGTATCGTTTCTCAAAGAACTCCTCAGCTCGCTTCTCTCTATCCCTCTCTAAATTTATATACTTAGATTAACATCCCCTTGGCCGAGCCCTCTGCCGAAATCCCGAGGGTCAAAGGGCATTTGGCTAACCAATTAATAAACATATATATACAGAATTACGCCCACATATATATATATATATGTGGGCGTAATAAACCAATCGCCAAGAGTCCGGATTTATTTTTAAATTTTCCTTAAGAAAAAAAGCCGATTCCTGTTTGAAAGGAAATACATTAAAGGAAATTTCGTATTAATCCATAAGACAAATGTTTTAATTTGAGGATGTACAAGATTATATACTGTATGAATTTTGGAGTTTACTTGTAATATATTCAGGTGGAATGAATAAATTTGATTTTTTTATTTCTCAGAAAATTCAACCTTGGTTTGCGCAAATTCTCAGTTTCGGTCGCCATTTATGACCATCATCAGGCCTAAAATCAATATACTAAATTTCAAAACATAAGACTTATAAACTTAATCCGATCTTAAATTTATAACATTCTAGTTAATACATTGTCTTTTGAAAGCTAAAAATAATATACTAGAACATATATTTAAATAATTAAAAAGTGTCTCCATCATAAAAATAATAAGGGCATTAACAAGCAAACACGAAAGATAAGGAAAAAGGTGTGAGAATAAAAATGAAAAAAATGCACTGGCGCAACCAGGGGTTTAGGGTTTTACCCCCCCCCCCCCCCCCCAGAAGAGAAAAAAATTCCAATTGCTATAAATTTTGTTATATATAATTCTTATTACAAAAAATAGAAAAGAAAAAAATAGCAGCCTATCTTGTTTAATTTTTACAACCCCCCCCCCCCCCCTCCAGGAGCAAATCCTGGTTGCGCCACTAAAAATAATATTATAAAATTAAGATTGGATTAAGTTTATAAGCCTTAGATTTTGAAAATATGCATGTTGATTTTAGGCCTGATAATGGTCACAAATGGTGACCGAAACTGAGAATTTGCGCAAACCAGTCGTCAAGGTGGGAATTACTGAAATAAAAAAATTTTATTTCAAATTCATTTCACCTGTACATATTACAAGTAAACTTTATAAGAGAATAGTTATGAGTTTGACATGTAATTAGGATGCATTAGAAAAAAATTTTTTTTTTTCTTTAAAAATTCCCCTTTTTTTTTTTTTTTTTTTTTTGAAAACATTCACACTTTTTTCTCATTCTCACTCACACTCACACACATATTCACACAGTCCTTTCGGCAACTCAGGCCATTTAAGACTTTTACGATAACCGTTGTAATTAATATACATATTGGGGGTTCAGGCATTTCTATTTAAGCCATCTGGTAAAAATTCCCCTTAACCATTTGTGTAAATAAATTCCATCCCCCAAATCTCTAAATTAAAAATGTATTATTATTTTAAATTTTTATAGCTATATTTTATTTGTCATTTACACGTGATCTAATATTTTCAGTAATTCCCCTTTGCAATGCTAATTAAATCATTTAATGATTAATCTTTTAATCAACAATATCTACCTTCAAATGTTGAGACCAAGTGATGCTATCTCTCATTTTCATGATTATAAAAATGTAATAAAAAAATTAACAATTTTCTTGTGCATATGATTAATTTGTTTTTCTTCGATTTTAAATTTAAATTTAGACTTTCTTAGCATGCTTTAAAAAATGATTTACATATAGGGTAGTTTGGCCTTGGCTTTTAAGTTACCAGAAACCTGTGTATGTTCAATGTACTAGTTTATATTTATCTCGTGATAGAGATTTTTTTTTATTAAACAGGTATTTAAAAAAATGCTATATATAAATAAAATATAGGTAGAAGGGAGCATGACCTGATGATACGATAAGAATGAATTGTACGCGATGTATTATTATTCTACAAGATGAATAGAATGGATTTCAGGAAAAGGAAGTTACCCCCAACTGCTGAGTCCTTT
The DNA here is from genome assembly GCA_023213315.1 of Euborellia annulipes. Classification (NCBI taxonomy): domain Eukaryota; kingdom Metazoa; phylum Arthropoda; class Insecta; order Dermaptera; family Anisolabididae; genus Euborellia; species Euborellia annulipes. The sequence continues at coordinate 47,292 of JAKCPI010028695.1, read as the reverse complement.
TCAATTTGATTCTCTTCGTTATCAACTTGTATAAAATAATAATAGGAGATGATCTCAAAAATTTTCAAAAGTGAAAACATTTTTCAATTCGTTTTCTAAACTTTTATCATTAATCTTATCAAAAAGGAAGAGAGAGTAGGAGAGGGGGGGGGGGGGGCGGTTATTTATTCAAACGATTCATTTATCACGCAACATTAGAAATAATCATTATAAATATAATCAACATTAAAAAAAAAATATTGGTATTTAAATAAAAAAAACATCTGAAAATTTGGAAAATTATATATATATAAATTCATTTAGTTTTATTTTTTAATTATAATATTAAAAAAACCCACATATGTTTGCTATTTTTTTAACTAATTTCTTAACTATAAATAAATCAGAAAAATAAAATTTTATTTTGGTAAAATAATTCAAAAATATTATTTTTCTTTTTAGCCGTAAAATATTTTAATAATTATTCATACATAATTAATAAAAGAAACATATATGAATTTATATATAAATAAAATAAAAACATATTATTCATTTAGAAATAAACGACAGAAAATAAATGAATTAATAATTAGGTTGGGAAAATACCTTTTTTTGAAATTTCCAGCAACCTGTTTTCACACTGTGGCTAGACGCCTGTTGAATGATCGACCAAGTAAGCAAGACGAAGAGCGAAGATGGACGACAAACATCGATGAATGAGGATACACACACTACCAAGTATGCTATATAGATTAAACAAAAAGAGAAAAAATAAATAAATAAATCTAAAAACAGAGAGCGAATGCGCCGTCGCAGGGCAGGTGCCGGCAATTTCGGTTACGCGCAGCGCAGCTGACTGCTGCCCTCCAGGCTTCGAGGCGCGATTATGCAAACAACGCAATGCGAAAGGAAAAGAGTTTGAGCAAATGGAGGAAAAAAAATTCAAAACAAAATAGGAATGTACAAATGCTAATTAATTAGTGTGATGTGGAGGACAGCAGCCAGGAAGGGAGCCTCTAAAACAGACTCCTTTAAACAAAACGTTTCGGCTAAATTTATTGCGCCATCTTCAGTTGTTATAGATGTATAAAAAATATTTACTTTGATTTAACTTAATTGATACATCAATTATTAAAATTTTTTCCCTTATTTCAAAAAACTTAGTCTTATAAGAAAATAGAATTGTCATATGTGTTTTTTGCATAAGCGAACATTTGAAAAAATTGCCTATGTATTAGAACAATGCAAATATAATAATAATCAGTATGATGATACAGCGAAGAAAAATTTCGAAATGTCTTTGGTTAATAAAACCATTCATTTTAATATAAATTCTCTTTTTGTTGTTATAAATTTCATTTAGTGGGCCAAACGACAAACTCGGAAATCGAACCCGATTTCATTCAAATAAATAGGTAAATACAATTTAATATTTATCAATTCAAATAGCCAACTAAAGGGCTAGGGTGCCGCCGCGAGTCTGAGGCATACTGACATTGTGAGTTCAAATTGGTGGATCCGTGGTTCGACTCCCGACGGCACCCTATCTTTTATCGGCTTATTGAATTAATAAATATTGCATTGTATGAATTTTCTCCAAAGCCTCAAACGTATTAAACGGTATTTCTTTCTTTATTTTTTATATTTCACCACAAAATTAAAGTTTTTAGAGACGGAACAAGTTTCTTCAACAATAGAAATTTATATAATAGTTAAATCCAAACTAGGAGACGCGGACTAGTCTACGGGGACGGCGAATATTAACCACAGAGAGAAATTTTCCAAATTAATGCTAGTTTTATAAATTATTGTAAATATAATAAATAAAAAAATATTTTAAAATAAATTTATATTTTTTAGCAATAAAAATTTTTGTTTTTGTATTATTTTATAAAATGGGGGGGGGGGGGGCGGGGTCGTCATACTATTAAATATTTTCAAGGGAGGCTTTGTAACATATAGTTTGGAATACTCTGAGTTAAATTGCCTATCTATTTAGCTTACACCTTTATCATGGGGTGTTCAAAATTTAGAGGGCCAAGAACTAATCTCATAAATAGAATAGACTCCATCCATAGACTGGTATTTTAGAGATCCTCCCCTAACACTGAATAAATTACTTAGAAATCCAAGAGAAGCATTAGCGCAAGAACTCCAAATCCAGCATCCAGAAAACATTTTATACGATCTTATAAGATCGTATATATATATATATATATATATATATGAATGTTGTTATATTATATATATATTATTTATAACAATGATTTATATATATTTTTGCATGTTGACAATGGCCGGCCAATGTACGCTAAAAAAAAATAAAATAAAAAAAAAGCATATCTATTTAAAAAATCTTTTTTAAGATTGAATGGAGAGATTCGAAATTTAACAATTCGAAAGATTCGAAGGCCTTATTTAGGATTTGGATTCAGGATTGGCTCTATTATATTTATTTATAGAGTGGGATATGGTCACATTAAGTTAACAACATACATGTATATAGAAAAAATAACAATTAAAGAATAATTAATTATTATTACCTTCGAGTTGATTAAAAAAATACTTAAAAGTTAAATGCGATGTTAAAAGAGAGAAAGATGGATAGAAAGGAAAGAAAACTAGTTAATCAAAAACAAAATAGTTTTTTCCTCTTTATTTTGAAAATATAAATGATTCTATGAAAATAGATGTATTTTTAAGAAGTTTATCTTCAAAAGATTTGAGAATAAACAACGTTTTTATCTGAAAAAGAAATGATTACATAAAATAATATAAATAACACAAATACTTAAGAGATCTACATTTATTTTAATTTTTTAATTTTAAAGAAAGAAGAATAAAGGAAAATTCAAAAAATAAACATAAATAACTATGAGTTTAATAGATATAATACAAAGATATAGCAGGAAATGAAGAGAGGGAAATTAACCTGCTTTTTCTTCTCTCTCTCAAAACTTGAGTTTTTTCGGTGATTATTGAAACCATCCTCATTACAAATATGATCTTTTAGAGAAAGGTATTCATAAAAATAAAAATTATCAGTGAGAAATCTTTTGCGCATGGATTTATGAAATCCTTTTATAATTTACCAAAATTGAAATCCATGCGCAAACAATTTGTTTTGTGATAACCCTTCTCAGAAAGATCATATTCGCTCAGGACGATGTCACCAAAATATTTAAAAAAAAAAAAAATTAATTGATGTGGTGCAGCCTAGTGGAAATGAATTTTAAAGTGTAGGTAAGCTTAGAAAAATTTTCGGCATCTGAGCCCATTTAGATCCCGTCTCTAATTATTTCAATTTATTGGTAGCCAATTAAATTGAAATAAATTTTTGTGGCATGAGACGGGATGTGAACGCGCGACCCTTCTTGGTTCAGAAGGCCAGCCCGCTAACCCCTACACCAAGCCCAGAGGGCCTATAACAAGTGTTATTTCTTTAAAAAATATTTCCAATAAACTAAAGCTTTGAGAGCGAAGGCAAGGATGGCTAATTTCTCCCTTTTCAACGCCCAACTACAGCAACTACAGACTACATAGAAAGATATAATTTAAACATGAATAAAAACAGAATCTAATTGAATTTTTTGAAAGTTTTAACCTATCTTACTTTCCTTTTTCGAAAGATAGGCAATTTTGCTTTTAAAGGGGCAATGCTATATTTATATAGAAGTTAACAATAAATAAAATAAATTTGTTTACCAGTCTAATTAGTAGGCGTGTGATTTGACAAAAAGGTTTGCATCGCCAGCAGCGCTTTGGAATGAACCAGTTGTGTAAATTCCTCGGGAAGCTTGACCATTTGCCTAAAACAAAACAAAAACAAATTGTTTAATTTTCAACTAACTGGACAACTTGAAATGATTTTATTTGAAAAATGAAGTATTAACTGACTACAGATGTAATAAAATGAATAGCCAAGGGGAAGGAGAAATCGTGTTGTGCGGATTTTGAATCGACTAATTTTGGCTATTGGCCTTGTTGCTGTTTTTTTTTCTCTTGTCCATGAAAATATTATTTAATAAATAATTCAATAAGGTAGTCATTTGTTAAAAAATAAAATTCTTACCTTAGCTCTCTTAAGAAATTCTTCTTGAGCTTTTTTCAAGTTTTCTTCTTGTCCTTGCCAAGCTCTGATTGTTGAAGCCTGAAATAAATTATATAAAATTAAATCTTTTTTTATAATGAAGGAATAAATATAAAAGAAAATATAGCTACTTGTAATGCCCGTCCAAAGCTAAAGGTCAAAGGCCAGGGCTTGACAGCTTCGTATTTATTAATAGCATCCAAATTAACAGAAGCTTCTTCTTCGGACTGGCCGCCAGAAAGGAAGGTAATACCTGAAAATATTCAATATTTATAAATCAGTAATAATAAAGAGGATGAAATGAATAATCATAAGTAAGCCTACCCGCAACAGCTGCAGGAACAGTTCTCCTTAAAGCGGTTACTGTGGCATGTGCAACTTCTGATGGAGTAGCTTTACTTCCTGGATAACTCTGTCCTGATGTGACCATATTAGGTTTAAGCAAAGTTCCTTCAAGATAAACATGATGGTCGTTAAGTGCTTTGTAAACTGCTGCGAGAACCGTTTCAGTAACTTTCTGGCATCGCTCGATATCATGATTTCCGTCGGGAAGAACCTCAGGCTCGACAATTGGTACAAGCCGATTGGCTTGGCATATCATGGCATAACGCGCAAGGACATTAGCGTTTTCTTGGATTGCCTGATAGGAAGGTGTATGCTCTGTAATCTTCAAAACGCATCGCCATTTAGCAAAGTGACATCCATCTTTTTTATATTGTGCACAGCGCCTGTTCAAATCATCAAGACCTAAAATATATTTCAAGTAATAATTAAAAGGCGATATTTATCAGAATAAACAGTACATTTAATTCTAAATATTTCAGCCAATTCATCTTTAAAGATATTGCAAATAATTTTTATTAGACATGAAGGCGAGATTTACTCATATTTTACAATTAAGACATAAACCAAGATAGAATATGGAGAGGAGGCAAGTGGCTAAGGGGAATAATCTATAGATTAGATCTAACAAAACTGTGGGTGTTAATTAATGGCGAGGCCAAACATCCCATGGCCCCCGGGAATCGAACCTAGCATCTCCAGGGTTTCCGGGTCATAGGCGTGCTATCCATTGCACCAGGCCATCGGACCTACAGCAATAAAAAAAATTTAACTATAGATTACGGATCTGAAGTTTTAATTAAACTCGGGTTCACGAGTCTAGCTTGCCGCAAATAATTCAACATTACCGAAGCCTTCTCTAAGACAGGAAAGTGGGATATTACATATATATGAGCCTATATAATTTTTTAGTTAAATATTTTTCAAGATCTATATACTGTATTTGAATAAGTATTAGTTCAATATTTAGCATAATTGTGAGTATGCTTTTTGTTGGCACGCTAAGTGCCCCATGGCCCCGGAAATCGAACCCAGGATCTCCAGCCATTCGAGGGCATCGAAGTGGTATCCATCGCACCAGAGAAATGCACGGTCAACTTGCATATAATGGGAAGTGAGTATTTGTTGGTGTAGGTCGAGAGTCCGGTGGCCCGGTGCACTCCGATGCCCCGCAAAGGCTGGAGAACCTGGGTTCGATTCCCGGGGCACTTAGCCCACCCACAAAAAGCATACTCACAATCATGTTAAATATAATCTTTTTAAAATCACCTATGTCAAAGTATACAAGTATATTCTATGTATTAATATAAAAATTTTGAAAATTTTTCTAATAATCTATAATAATTTCTAATAATTTCTTACTAAGGTATTCAAAGGGTAGGATCGTTTCTTCCTTATTTTTTAAAAATTTGATGTTTTCCCTTTAGGCTTTATTCATTAAAAAAAAAAACAATGAAAGGTAATAAAATTTTTGACGAAATGAAGAACGTCCTCTCTTAGAATACCATAGTGGGATTAGATAAAAATGACAAAATCAAATATAAAATTGAGTAAAATTCATTTCCATCTGACCTTCATATGTTTGTAATTTAGCTACGATATGTAGTATTACCTTCAGTTGTAACTTCATCCAAAGAGCAACCCAATGGTGTTACGCCTTTATCAACTTTAATTCCTGGAATAATTTTCTTTTCTTTTAAAATCTCAACAAATGGGAGGCCGTTAGAAGTCTTTTGATATAAAGTTTCATGGAAGAGAATCACGCCAGAAATATTCTCTGTCATTTCTTCATTTGAGGTGAAAAGAAGCTATAAAAAAATATTTCAAGAGTTAGAAATAAAATTTATAAATAAAGATAGGTTTTATTTTAATTAGAAACTTGGTCTTAAATGGAAATTTTTATCTCTATATTTCAAGGTCCTGACAGATAGAGAAAACAAATGAGTTTCAGAAAAAAAAGAGATTAAAGATTTAGGGCAATAAATGTTTTATTATGTTGGAATTAATTTTATTTTTTTTAAATTAAAAGATTTTGACTAGGTTTAGCCATTTTAGTTAAAGTTCCAGCCTCCTTTCTCTTTTCAATACTTTAAAATATTCTTGTAAACATGTTTGCAGGTTCGCAGACAGAGGGTGGGGGTCAAATCCCCTGTGCCCCTGCAACTCTCTTTCAAGAGAAAAATATTTTAAATTTTGGGGCATTGGTCCGAATAACAGTCCCGAGGCCCGGCATGCTTGTTATAAAAAAAGTACCGTTCATTATCGATGTAAAAATAGTGAAAGGCGAAGGAAATAATGCTCAAAACATTAATTATGGCATAATATAAATAAATATATCTAGATCATATACCGTTATAATTTAATCTGTTTCGTTACAACATGAAATCTTTAAATAGTCCTGGAAATTTTTTTTTTCAAAATATTAGTTGAGGGTATAATCCCAAATTTAGAGGGAAAAAAATATTTTAAGATATGCCCCTTACAAACGTTTTTTAAGTCCCTTAATTAGAAGGAAAATGTACAAGTTAGGCGACAGTTTTTTTTATCTCTTGATAAAGATATCAATATTTTAAAAGAAAATTATTGTATTTGTATTTACTTCACGATATTTTCGTCGATTTTCCTCATTATTCTCTATACCAATGTCAGCAAAACGTTTTCCAATTGTTGAGTTGGATTCATCAGCAGCAAGAATTCCTTTGCCAGGTGAAACAATCGATTTTGCAATTGTTCTCAACTCTAATTGAGCCTCATCGGAAAGAGAGTTGTAATGAGTAGTCATTGTTGGTAGAAGTGGCTGAAATATTTAAAATAAATATTTTAGTAGATTTAAAAATAAAAAAATAAACTTAAGAACTAGGATCATTGGGAAAAAAATCAATTAATGTTATAAAATAATTGCTCAACTCTTTCGTAAACATATTGAATTTTTTTTTTTTAATTATTTACAAAAAGATAAAGGTCCAAGGACAATCAGCTATGATCAAGTATTTTTAAAAGGAAGAGTTCAATTTTAAATGGAATTATAAAAAGAGGGAGGATTTTCTTCATTCTATTAATATTTCAAATTTATTATAAAAAAGATTTTCCCACTCTTTGAAATGATAATTGGCACTAAATTTCTAATGGTTTGTTCAGGGGATGCAGGGAAAATAGTTCTCCATAAATATTGGACCTTTTATACAGCCGGTACTCCAGATTTTAATCTCTTCCAAGAATTACCTAACACCATAAATAAGTTTCAAATTTTTATTCCTAAGGTCAGAGAATATGGTAGCTGCAAAAACAAAATCTAACAAACAAAACAAAATCTAAATTTGAAAAAAGAAATTTAATCCGGCTTCTGGCTAAATATGGAAGTTTTTATATAACACCCATTTGGCAATTTAAAAGTGATTTTGTCCTTATTCACTCCAACCAATTGGCATTTTCATATTAATTCATATTAAAAATTTCATTGTAATTTCGCGTTAGTGTAATTATGTAAAAATCCATTTCTGTGATATAAATGGTTAATGTCCCTTTGACCTTTCTGCCCTTCGTTGGTAATAATAATAAGGACCGAAGGTTGTCGATAAATTAATAAGTTGATAACACTTGATAATATTTAGTGGATGAATTTATTTTCCTTAATAAAGAATCAAAAATTCCTAAAGGAAATGGCATAGAGGATAAAACAAAATTTTAATTAATTTAGCAACATTTCGAGTGTCATCAGGTCAAATAGAAGTCAAAGTGACAGGACAGAGGTCCTATAAAATTAATGTTCTAGGTCAATAATTAGACACGCAACAACAATGTTCGACTTTAACAATTAAAAGTGAATCAATGATAAAAATGTATTATGAATACGACCAGAGAGATTTTCACAGATAATCACTAATCAGCTATTGGGAACAATCAAACCCTAAAAGTTCCATCATTCTATAGTTTATTGTTATGTGTTAAAGAGATTTTTTGTTTAAATAAAATATGATAGATTTATACAATCTTAAAAATATATATTTCTCTGATTTATAATTATAAAGCATAAACCTTGGATGGGTGACCTTCAACCTTTAAAATTTGATGTGGCAATACAAACAATATGATGGAAAAGTTTGTAATATACGTAGGGTTCTAAGATTGATATCCTTTAATTGCGAAGGGAAAGGGAGCTCAAAAAATGCAATTTTTTAAATTTAGCCTATAGATAAATCAGAATATATAAAACTTTTTCAAAGTGACAAATTCTGATATCAATTCAATCTTCTACAGAAAATATCAATGTTAAAGAAAAAAAAAAGAGAATTTCATCTCCCTTATTTAAACTTCTATGCTACTTAATATAAACACGAAAATGGTAATAAAGATATAGAATGGTATTGATTCGAAGATCATCGATGACTTTATTTTTTAAACAATTGGAAATAAAATAAACATTTGAGGATGATGCAAGTTTACTAAGCAAGCCAATATAAAAACTATTAAATTAAATTGAATTGAGAGGGAAAAAGAGAGAGAGGGAAAGGAGCATTTTAATAAAGCCGAGAAAGTTAATTTGATATCAAAGCGACCTTGAAAAAGCCGACAAGTGATTATTGTCTTATCATCTAATAAAATTATAGATATGATGTATTATGTATGTATATTGTGAAAAATGTTAATTAAATTCAAATCATAAATTGTATAAATGTTATTTCAGAGAAAAGTAAATTTCAAAGAATAGAGAAACCTTTTGAAGTTTTTCAAGTAAATAGCTTATTAGTAATATAATTAATATTAATTTTTTTGTTCAAGCAAATAAATAAAATAATCTCACCTTTCCTTGGTGGTGAGTTGTTACTCGTTGGATGCTTGAAAGGCAAATAGATGGAGATTTTATATAAAATAATGGAGGCAATGTCAAACGAAGGACAACTGGACGTGGAGGGGAATCGAAGAATTTCAAACAGGTTCACGAGGCAATCATGGAATCCAATGTGATGATGGGCGTGACAACTCAAGGAAAATTTTGACACTTTTCTGCCATCTAGTGGATAAAAAAAACAACAAAATCTAACCTTAAAAAATACATTGATTATTTCAATTTCTAATAAAAATAATACAAATTTATAAAATATTTTATATAAGAATTTGTATTTGATTTTTAAATATTTTTAATTATATTCTATATATGTAAAATAAGGAAATATCAGATATATCAAAATAAAAATTTTTAAAATATAATATGCCAAATCATTGTTGGAATTTTTCATTTCACCTAGGTTGGGGGGGGGGGCAGTGGGTGCATGTGCCCCGGGCAGCAGATATCAGGGGGCGGCAATTAAAGAAAGATTTACTAAAAAAAAAGGTAAATTGATATGAATTTTATAGCTATAGAAAATTTTAAGGATGGGGCGGCAAATTAAATTTTGCCCCTCCTATAAAATCTCGTAGTTCCGGCACTGTTTTACACTTCCCCCATTCTGTTTCACACTTTTATCTTTTAGAACGCATTTTTCTAACCAATATCATTCATATTTGAATAATATGGTAGAGATTTTATATAATTATTAGTTTAATTTCTCGTAATAGTGCTTAATATTAGATTAGGAAAAACGAATTGATAAAATACGGTCTCTAGGGGTAGAGAGAGAATGCTTTAGCGGAAGATAGTGTGAAAACAACCTTATATATACATTTCTAAATTTATTTTATTTAAAAAAATAATTAATTAATTAATCAATATTTAAATTAACAATAACAAAATTTTGAAATAAAATATCTATTCTTATTATTTTGAAATAGTTTATTTAATAAACAAAATAGAAAAAAAATCAATATATCCATTTTAGAAATAAATTTTTATATATTTTAGTAAATAGAGAATTTTTTAAAATTATAATATTATAATTAAAATATTTAATTTAATTTAGGTGGTGGTTAATTTGTTTTGGCTCGGTGAGTAGTTGCCGTGAGTGAGGCTCTCTCTATCGTCACATCATCATCGATGAGTAAGTTGAGTTGCGGCCATTTTGTTCAGATTTTTTGGATCCAATCCTGAGTCTATTTGACGTGTCCAATGTGTCTTCAGTTGCACAATCATTTTATTCAAGAGAATTTTAAAGAATAATTTGTTCAAAAAACTAAAAACGGTATTAAAATAAAGGAAAAAAGAATTGTTTAAGCGGTGCCTCAAATCGTCCCGTTGATCCGGGACTCAATATTTCTTCCTAACATATATATTTGAAGCCGAACTCAAGTCAAAATGACACAAATGTTACCGATTCGTTTTCAAGAACATTTACAGGTAAGTCACATCAATATAATTAATTTAATATTTTATTTATTTTAAAAAAACTTTAAATAACAGTTTTCATTTTAAATAAAAGCAACCTGATTAAATGACATTTTTAATCTCGATAAAAAAATCACCTTTATTAAATTCCTAGAAAAATGTTTTAAACACTAATTGGATTAGTTTAAGATATTTTTCATATTTTTTAAAAATATTTTAACTTTAATAAATAAATTTATTTTCTTTTAATTTTCTCCCTTTACCTAAAATTTTATTCAATAAAAGGTCAAAGAATACAAAATAAGGAACGCCCTATTAGAGCTAACTTTGCACTTGTTAGGCTTCCTAATTATTTAAAATATTCATTTAAATTTAATTAAATACTTTTTCTTATAAATAAATAATTTTCAAGGGTTTTACTTGAGAAACTTTTTTTTTGTACACTTGACCGATTGATTACTAATTTGATACGCCCCCTAAAAACACATGATCCTGACTCAACCACCATTTTAAATAATTAAAAAATAATACATTTTATTTTTCATCCTATAAATGAATGTAATATTTTCTTTTTTTATATGGGCCTACCCTAATAAATATTTTCAGGCCAAGTTTAACTCTTGTAGCCTATTTTTTTGATGAATTTTATTAAATAAATATTTTTATTATTACAATTTTAAATGAATATAATCTAAGGTTTATGCGAAATAAAAAGATATTTTTTAGTGTGGGGGAGGGTCACAAGATCGATACTAAAATCAGGTCATCGATTTTCTTCAATTTTTGTGGGCTCAATTGATAACAGATTTATCAAAAAATTTTATCACTCATGTTTTCCATAATCTCTAACTAAATTCAAGCAAAAAAAATTCATTCAAAGCTGACCTCTTTTTAAATTGTAAGAGAAAAATTTTTGTATCATAAACTTTTAATTTCTTTTAATATTAGGGATCAGAATCCCGTTTTCACAAATTTTATTATTAAGCCTGCCAAATATCTAAAACAAACTCAGAAAAACCTCCTATAGAAAAATTGCATATATAGGTCAATGAATTTTGAAGGAGGTGGAAAATATTGTAGTTAGAAGAATTTTAAATCCGAATTGAATGGCAATAGAGCAAACTATTTTGCTATGTTGGGCATCTGATAGAGGTTTTTAGATTTATCGCACATTTGATACCCCTTATCTGTAGATTATTAATAACAATTTATAAATCTGTATATATAGTTTTTCAAACAAACCCATGAGTTTGTGTCTTTTGTTTCATATCATTTTTTTAATTTGAAAATTTTTTTTTATTTTTTAGACGATACTTATGTTTGAATGCTTATGCTTTGAAATTCAACTTATAGAATTGCCAGACCTCTAAAACAAAGTCAAACTATGATTTACAACCATTTCAATTATTATTGACAGGATGGGAGAGAAAAAACAACAAAAATATGAGAATTATTTTGTATAGTTGTGCAGATATTTTGGTATTTTTAACGACTAACTATTATCATTGCAAGATAGAATCCTGAGTCTCCTGATAATTTAAAAACATTTGCAAGTAAAAACTATGTGAGTAAAAGTTCGAATACTCGTCTCGTCTCTCCATGCAAATGAACTTAGAATTATCAGAAGAAAAACCACCAATGCATTAATTATTTCTTGCAATGATTTTGGCCAGTCGATAATCCAACCGAAATATCTGCAAAATTTATAAAATAAGTTGCTCATATTTTTGCCGATTTTTTTCTCCCTCCCCTGCACTCTAATATTAACAGCACAAAATTGTATAATGGTATTTTAGTTTATAAATAGGATGTTAAACAAATATTTTTTTCTTATTTTAGCTGACTTCGGTTGGCATAAATCAAACATCCGTGTCTTTCAACACCTTGACATTAGAATCGGATAAATTCATATGTGTTCGAGAAAAAATTGGTGAAACAAGTCAAGTAAGAAAATATTGTTAATTTTCAAACAAAGATATTTTTTTCTTTCTATTAATCTTTTTTATTTGCGTTTTTATTTTTTTAATCAAGGTTGTCATCATTGATTTAGCCGAGCCAACAAATCCAATTCGACGACCAATTTCTGCAGATTCAGCAATTATGAACCCAGCTAGTAAAGTTATCGCCCTTAAGGGCAAAGCTGGAGTGGAAGGTAGTACAGAAAGTAAAAATGAATTTATACTTTTTCTCAAATTAAAAAACTTTTGATCTAGAGCAGAGATCTTACATGCAAATAATGTTAAGAACCTTTAAATAATAACAGTTATTTGAAGGTTCAGTAATTGAGTTAAAAATTCTTGAAGATTCTGTTTTTTTGCACTCTTCTTAAATTTATTGTATTTTTAAAAACTTTTAGAGATATAGATAGATGTATATCTCATAAAAACAAATTTTTTCACACAAAAATTGTTCAACAATTTTATATTGTCTCTGCTTGTTTTTTCCCTTGAGTTGGAATTTGCACAAAAAATATCTTTAGATCCAACACAATCCAACTTTGGGCTTGGTTTTAGGAAAGTAGAGAGAAATGTCTAATATCTGGGGTATTTGGAGTAAAAAGAAGTGTACTTTTAGTTCGGGTAACTCGTAGACTCCATTCAAGTACTCACAAGATGTAAGCGACTTGCTAAAGTAACAATTCTATAAAGAGGTGTTAATTTGATAAAGTTAGTTCAGTTAGAATTCGGATTAAGAATGTGTTTGAACATTCAAGACAATTTTGACGTGAATCAAAGTCTTGGAATTGTTAATATTTTTTGAAACATTTTAATAACTTTAGCAAACGCCCACGGGGCGTGGTGTAGAGGTTGCGTGCTAACCTCATATACCAAACGTCGCGGGTTCGGACCCCAGGCGTCCGATGATTTTATTTAAGCCATCTGGATACCAGATGGCTTAAATAAAAATGCCTGGATCCTAATATATATAAATTCATAAATAACGGTTATCGTAAATGTCTTATATGGCCTGAGCTGCCGAAAAGACAGTGTGAATGTGTGTGTGAGTGTGAGTGTGAATGAGAAAAAAGTGTGAATGTTTAAAAAAAAAAAAAAAACTTTAGCAAACTTTTAGAAAATTATTTCATCATTAAGACGTTCACATCTTGTGATTACATGGTTAGCGACCACGAGTAACCCGAGATAAGAGTGACTGGTGGTATTCTTTCTTCTCCTATATGTGAATCTTTATGTCCATTTAATTTAAATTCAAGCGTATAGCATTGTTTATAACTTTTTGTGCAAATTTCAATTAGTTACAGAGGGAAAAATCTAAATTCAAAGACAAAATGGGATTTTTTATTGTTTTCAAATAATTAATTGTTTTTATTTCTCCCTTTTTAGCACAAAAAACTCTGCAAATTTTCAATATTGAGATGAAATCTAAAATGAAGGCACATACCATGACAGATGATGTAATATTCTGGAAATGGATTAGTATTAATACTCTTGCTTTAGTAACTGAAACTTCAGTTTATCATTGGAGTATGGAAGGTAATAATTATAAGGAAAATCTATCTATCAATACATATGTATACATTGATTTTTTTTTTATCTTTGAATCACCTTAAATGATGATCATACTATTTTTTTTTTTTTTTTGTAATTTAGGTGATTCTTTGCCTCAAAAGATGTTTGATAGGCACAGTTCTTTAAATGGATGTCAAATTATTAACTATCGAACTGATCCTAAGCAGAGTTGGCTTTTATTAATTGGGATTTCTGCTCAAGTAAGTTCGCCTTTCTTTTTCGTCTAATTTGAATAAACAATAAAACAAGAGTTTTATGTTAATGCTTGGACGCCCGCACTAAAGAAGGCATATCCTGGAATTCCAATACACATATCTTTACCACCTTTTGGTTAAATTCCTGCAGGCGTATTCATTTTTTTAAAAATATTTTTAAGAAAATTTTCATTGAAATGTTTGATGACTGCTCTTTTCAAATCCTAAAAGAAAGTTGTTTCTCCCAGCCTCCCTTCCCAACATTTTTAATGATCTCCAATTTTTTTCAAGCAATTAATCTTAGATTTTTTGATCTTTAAAATAGAGACTGAATTTTAGAGTTCCAAAACTCACAAAATGTAGAGGAAATTTTTATTTTCGAACATTTAAATCGATAACCTTTGACTTTTAAAGACCTTTTTATTATTTGAATGCTAAATTTGTAATATTTTTATTTCCAATAATAACAATCGTGAAAGTCAATTAATCAATCAATTAATCATTTCTTCCAATTTCACATTTTCATCATATTCTTTAAGATAATTTGTTGAAAAGTGGCTAGAATGGCGTTATATTATACCCAAAATTTCTATGTCTTGCATAAGTATGTATAAAATACATAAAAAATTAAAGGGAAAAAAATTCATTGATTGATTTCACATTAAGGATTTATCTTTCTTTATCTTTAGGCAGGGCTCTAGGGGGGGGGGGGGGAGGGTGATAAACTTCTTAGTAACACTATTAAAAGAATTTTTACTCTAATTATACAAATGCATTAAAAATTTTTTTTTCATAATTACTGTTATAAAAAGTCAAATATTTTTTAAACCTTATGATTATTATATTATTAATCTATACATGTTCTGTTTTATTTTAAAGCAAAATAGAGTAGTCGGGGCGATGCAACTCTACTCCGTGGAAAGGAAGTGCAGCCAACCGATCGAAGGTCACGCCGCTAGCTTTGCACAATTTAAAATGGAGGGAAATGCCGATCTATCCACTTTATTCTGTTTCGCAGTGCGCACCGTCCAAGGTGGCAAGGTATATTAATATTAATATCTTTCTTATACTATTAAACTCGCAATGTATGTTTGTAATTGTAAGCACACCATTTCTCTAAAAGGGCTTTGACGATTTTTACATATTTTAAATATATAGTATTTCCAGTACCAATATAAAATTATGCTAGGCCTTAGAAAATTCAGGTACCTGAATTTTAATCCGCAAAAAGTAACTTTTTATTTTATTATTAAAATAATATTATTTAAACCCCCAGTGACCGATGCAGATGGAGTCGAAGGGGGCTCCATGAAAAGTTACCAAGTCCCTGCGTTATCTATAGACAACTCTCTTATACAAGCTACAGTCCCTCCTAGTTAGAGATAGGAAATAATGTAACGAGGTGCTGGTGGATGGCTACGGCCAGAAGCTGGTTGGGTATGAGGTGTCTTCGTGCACGAAAGCCCCTCTGGTAAATAAACGGGGAACCCGATAGAAATTTCAAATAATAATAATATTAATAACTGCCCCTCCTGAAATATAACTTTTGAAATAATTAGTTGAAATTCATTTGTAAGGTATTTTTCAGCATCTAAAAAAAAATAAAAAATTTAATATTATTTAAATGGTTATTAATTTTGACATAAAATTGCAGGAAATTTAGAGAATTGAAGATCTATTTTTGTCAAATTGTTGGACTGATTAGTTTTTTTTTTATTAAAATATTTGTCGGCATCTGAGATCCGAAATTAATTGGTAGTCAATATAAATTAGAAAAATTTTCATCGCAAACGGGAAGCGAAGCCTTAGCACTAGAGACGAGATCTATACCCTTGAGTTACAATCTAGAAGTTAAAAGAAACATGCTCTCCGTAATTCGTTTTATATATCGAACACATGATAGATGCCAGGTTGAATGATAAAATTATCATCCTGAATTTATTAGAGATAACAATTTTAGTTAAGCTTATCGAAACGCTTTTTTTGAGCTTCGATTCTATTAACCAGATGAACAAAAAAAAAGATTGTTTAAAAAAATTTTAATTTGCTTTTACAGTTGCATATAATTGAAGTTGGACAACCACCCGCTGGAAATCAACCCTTTCAGAAAAAAGCAGTTGATGTTTTCTTTCCACCCGAAGCTCAGAACGATTTCCCCGTGGCTATGCAGGTTAATTTTTTATTTTATTATTTTAATTATTTTAATTTCATACACTATATATAAATGTTATCATTTAGGTTTCGTCGAAATATGATGTGATTTATCTAATTACAAAATATGGTTATATTCATCTCTACGATCTTGAGTCGGCAACCTGCATTTATATGAATCGAATTTCTGGTGACACGATTTTCGTTACTGCCCCTCATGAAGCTAGCGGAGGGATCATTGGAGTGAACAGAAAAGGACAAGTGAGTTATTAATTTATTTTAATTATTCTTCTAAAAAATTAATTTAATTTAGCAGTATTAATACAAATATTAACTTTTTATTTTTGGTATATGGCGTTAAGAGGCACATTGAATCTTTAGTCCACAACTACAGAGGCATTTTAAAATATATTTTTAATGTATTTTTATTTAATTTTAAATTCGTGAGCATTTTACATTATAGAATGTTTTTTTTTTTTTTTAATGACAATTAATTAAAAAATATTTTTTTATATTTATAGAAAATGCAAAAAACTTTAAATTAAATAAAGTGGGGCGAAGTCAAAAATAAATTTAAAAATTAACGGCCAGATAGTTCAGCACTCTTGCAAAAGATGGCAGGCTAGTCTAAATAGAGCATTATCAGATCACTTATAAGTAGAGACCGGACAAAAAAGCATAAAAAAATGGAAAAAAAGTGCTTAAAAAAGCATAAAAAACTTGAATAAAAAGTTGTTAAATAAGCATAAAAGTTGAAAAAAAGCATCTCATAAGCAATTTTTACTCATATCAATGGCGTAAACAATTTTTTTTTAAAGAAAGTAAATTTATTCCGCCCCGCCCTGAGAAAAATTTTGTTTTTGCGGAACCAAATTTTTTCACCCTGCGGAAAAATTTTTTTTTACAGGGCTATATTTTTTCGCACTGCGGGGTTTTTGGAAATTTTTTTTTTTTTGGGGGGGCCGGGCCCCCTCCCCCCTCCCTCTTATATACGTCCCTGGTGTATGCGTGGGCGATTGGGAAAAAAGTGTGTTTTTTAATAAAAAAAAAAAAAAAAAAATTATAAATATTCGTAAAATAAGTTCAAATAAGCACGAAAGGGAAAAAAAGCATAAAAACTCAAAAAAAGCAAAAAAAGCATAAAAAATGCAATCTCAATACACTTACTTACTTTTTCCTAATTCGTATAGAAATTAAATATCTAATGGTTGCTTATAAAATTGAGCAATAAGCATTTTGCTTAAAATCCGGTCTCTACTTATAAGCCTATATTTATATATTTGTATGCTGTTATAAATGATATATATTATATAATCATATTTATAAACTATTCATTATTAAAAGATCAAAGAAAATCAAACAAATATCAATATATATGAGATTAAATAGACCCCTACCATCCTGCCACCTGTTGGCAAACTTTGGGCATTTTGGCTAAATTTTTAAGACCCCCAAAGCCATCTTATCGGCAAAAACGTGCGAAACGCCTCCCGAAGCGCCTTAAGAGGAAATAAATTTAAATAAATATTAAAACCCTCCTCGCAAAATTCCCAGCCATATCTCTGAGCATTATTTATAGAAAATCTAATTGAAAGAGATTAAAATAATATTAAAACTTTTCTTTGTTATTCAGGTCTTGTCAGTTTCCGTTGAAGAAGATAATATTATTCCTTATATCAACACAGTTTTACAAAATCCTGATTTAGCTTTAAGAATGGCCGTCCGAAATAATCTTTCTGGAGCTGAAGATCTTTTTGTACGAAAATTCAATTTACTTTTCCAAAACGGCAATTATGCTGAAGCAGCTAAAGTAAGAGAATAAATTAGCATTATAATATTTATATAATATTAATTTATTTTTATCCTATCTTGTCTAGGTAGCAGCAAATGCCCCAAAAGGAATTCTTCGCACTCCACAAACAATTCAAAGATTCCAACAAGTTCCAACGCCCCAAGGACAAACTTCTCCGCTTCTTCAATATTTTGGAATTCTTCTTGATCAGGTATTTTTTAATTTGTTCATTAAATGTGAATATAAATATAATAAATAAATAATTTTCAGGGACAATTAAACAAATACGAGTCGTTGGAATTATGTCGACCAGTTCTTCATCAAGGCAGGAAACAACTTCTTGAAAAGTGGCTTAAAGAAGATAAATTGGAATGCTCTGAAGAATTAGGGGATCTTGTCAAACAAGCAGATCCAACCCTTGCTTTAAGTGTTTATCTACGGGCTAATGTTCCAAACAAGGCATGTTTGTCTTCTAGATTTCTTTTCAACGAGTTTTTTTTATATTTTTATTAATTATCTTTTACCATTTTAGGTCATTCAATGCTTCGCTGAAACAGGACAATTCCAGAAAATAGTATTATATGCTAAAAAAGTTGGATATACACCTGATTATATTTTCCTTCTTAGAAACGTTATGCGAACCAACCCTGATCAAGGACTTGCCTTCTCTCAAATGCTTGTTCAAGATGATGAGCCTCTGGCTGATATTAATCAGGTGAAAGAAATGATTTTAATATTAATTGAAAATTATCGTTGGATTATATATTGTTTTATTTTATTGAAATATAGACAAAATGAGTATTTTTAACCCTCTGCACTATTATGTCGCCCTACAGGCGATTCGATCGTTTACAAATATATAATTTGTAAGAGTAGGAATCTATAAATTCATTGGATTCGTATTTTGTTTTAATAATCTTTTGTATTTAAAATATCATTACTTTTAAATAATATTAAAAAAAAATATTAATGATATTATTTTTGTCTTCTCTTTTAGATCGTGGATATATTCATGGAGCAGAATATGGTTCAGCAATGCACCGCATTCCTGTTAGATGCTCTTAAAAACAATCGTCCAGCAGAAGGTCCATTGCAAACCCGTTTACTTGAAATGAATCTCATGTCCGCTCCTCAAGTAATTTCAATTTATTAATTTATTTTAATATTCTTATGAATGTGAGATTTAATAATAAATTTGTATAATTTACTTGAAAGGTGGCTGATGCTATTCTCGGAAATGAAATGTTTACGCATTACGATCGTGGTCATGTTGCTCAGCTGTGCGAAAAAGCAGGCCTCCCCCAGCGGGCCCTTGAGCATTATACTGATCTCTATGATATCAAAAGAGCCGTCGTGCACACGCATCTGCTCAACGTTGAATGGCTTGTTGGGTATTTTGGTACTCTCTCTGTCGAGGATTCTCTTGAATGCCTCAAAGTAAATATCTCAAAGTTGAAAACATATAATTTTGTTCTATTGTAATTTAAAACATTTAAAATTTCAGGCAATGTTAACAGCAAATATTCGTCAAAATCTTCAAATTTGCGTTCAAATTGCAACAAAATATCACGAACAGCTTACAACGAAAGCATTAATAGATCTTTTCGAATCATTCAAATCCTATGAAGGACTCTTTTATTTTCTTGGATCAATAGTCAACTTCAGTCAAGATCAAGAAGTTCATTTCAAATATATCCAAGCCGCATGCAAAACTGGTCAAATTAAAGAGGTATTTAAAAGAAAAATTTTTAATTAATATGTAAAGTATTTTACTAATAAATTGAATTTTAGGTGGAACGGATTTGCCGAGAATCGAACTGCTACAATGCAGATCGTGTTAAAAATTTCTTAAAAGAAGCAAAACTTACAGATCAATTGCCTCTTATTATTGTTTGTGATCGCTTTGACTTTGTTCACGATCTCGTTCTTTACCTTTACCGTAACAATCTTCAAAAATATATTGAGATTTATGTTCAAAAAGTTTGTATAATGATTTATTTTTAATAATTTAAATTTTAAATCTTTTAATAATATATATATTTTTTTAATTTTATAGGTAAACCCATCTCGTTTACCTGTTGTTATTGGAGGTCTTTTGGATGTCGATTGTTCCGAAGATATTATTAAAAATTTGATACTTGTAGTGCGCGGACAATTCTCAACTGACGAACTGGTTGAGCAGGTGGAGAAACGAAATAGATTAAAATTACTTCTCCCTTGGTTGGAAAGTCGTGTCCACGAAGGGTCCGTTGAACCAGCCACACACAACGCTTTGGCTAAGATTTACATCGATAGTAACAACAACCCTGAAAGATTTCTCAGGTTTTTATCTTTTTTTTAATGTAAATAATTAATCACTATATCATTTTGATACTGAGATTTTGTCAATTTTTATTTTTAGAGAAAATCAATTTTATGATAGCCGAGTAGTGGGAAAATATTGTGAGAAACGCGATCCACATTTGGCTTGCGTAGCTTACGAACGCGGCCAATGCGATCGAGAACTTATTCATGTTTGCAATGAGAACTCACTTTTCAAAAGTGAAGCTCGTTATCTTGTACGTCGACGAGATCCTGAACTCTGGGCAGAAGTTCTATCCGAAAGTAACCCCTACAAGCGACAACTCATTGATCAGGTTTGCATACTTTGGATCTCAGTCTAAACCTATTCCATTATTTATTTTTAAATCATAATTTAATTTAAATTCTTATTTCAGGTGGTTCAAACTGCACTTTCGGAAACTCAAGACCCAGAAGATATTAGTGTCACAGTAAAGGCTTTCATGACTGCCGATCTTCCCAATGAATTGATTGAACTTCTCGAAAAGATTGTTCTTGACAACTCAGTCTTTTCCGATCACAGGTATATATAATTTTATTTCAAAAAATAATCTCGCATTAAAACATTCCCAAATACAATGTGAGCAATTAAGGACTTTTTCGGCATCTAAGGCTATTTAGACCCCATCCCGTGCTGCCCTCTTCTCTCTGAGCCACGGGTCACGAGGGTCAAAATATTTACAAATATATCTAATAAATGATAGAATCTTTAGTTTGTCACGACAAAATTTTTTTTGGAAAATTTAAGAAGAAAAAAATTAAGCCCATAAATGATAATACACTAACAATGTAGCATCCAAATTGTATTGTTATAAAACAATTGTAAAATACATTTAGAAATTATAATAAAACCTTTTGTTTTTAATAGAAATCTGCAAAACCTATTGATTCTGACGGCGATAAAGGCTGATCGTACACGAGTGATGGAATATATCAACCGATTGGACAATTACGATGCTCCCGATATTGCCAATATTGCAATTAACAATTCACTCTATGAAGAAGCATTTGCCATTTTCAAGAAATTTGATGTTAATACTTCAGCTATACAAGTATTGATTGACCAAGTGAAAAATCTTGACCGTGCATACGAATTCGCTGAACGTTGTAATGAAGCGCCAGTATGGTCTCAATTAGCAAAAGCCCAATTACAACAAGGCCTAATCAAAGAAGCCATCGATTCATACATTAAAGCTGATGATCCTTCTGCTTACATGGATGTTTGTACTGCTGCAGCGGATGCTGGAAGCTGGGAGGATCTCGTTCGTTATCTACAGATGGCTCGAAAAAAGGCCCGGGAATCATACGTGGAGTCAGAGCTCATTTATGCCTATGCACGCACCAATCGACTTGCGGATCTTGAAGAATTTATCTCAGGCCCTAACCATGCTGATATCCAACGAGTAGGCGACCGATGTTTCGAAGACAAAATGTATGAAGCAGCTAAACTTCTCTATAACAATGTCTCCAATTTCGCCCGATTAGCTATCACACTCGTCCATCTGAGGGAATTCCAAGGTGCAGTAGATTCTGCTCGTAAAGCTAATAGCACCCGCACTTGGAAGGAAGTTTGCTTTGCTTGTGTCGATTCCGGAGAATTCCGCCTTGGACAAATGTGTGGGCTTCACATTGTAGTGCATGCCGATGAACTGGAAGATCTTATAGATTATTACCAGGTAAAATTTTATATTTTTATAGAGATAAATAGGAATATTTATTTTATAGTTAAAATTTTTTTTTGTTGTTAGGACCGAGGCCACTTTGATGAATTAATAAACCTTCTTGAGGCAGCACTTGGTCTTGAACGTGCCCATATGGGCATGTTTACTGAATTAGCTATCCTCTATTCACGTTATCGTCCCAGCAAGATGCGAGAACATCTTGAACTCTTTTGGAGTCGTGTTAATATACCAAAGGTCTTGCGAGCAGCGGAACAAGCTCATCTCTGGTCTGAACTTGTATTCCTTTATGATAAATATGAGGAATATGATAATGCTGTTCTTGCTATGATCGCACACCCCACTGAGGCTTGGCGTGAGGGTCATTTCAAAGACATTATTACCAAAGTGGCAAATATTGAGCTCTACTATCGAGCTATTCAATTCTATCTCGATTATAAGCCACTTCTTTTGAATGACATGCTTCTGGTTCTCGCTCCTCGAATGGATCATACGCGAGCTGTAGCTTTCTTCACCAAGGTGAATCATTTACAACTTGTTAAGGCCTATCTCCGTAGTGTGCAATCACTTAATAATAAGGCAATCAACGAGGCTCTTAACGGTTTGCTCATCGATGAAGAGGATTATCAAGGTTTACGTACATCAATTGATGCCTTTGATAATTTCGATAACATTGCTCTTGCGCAACAACTTGAAAGACATG
Source organism: Euborellia annulipes (assembly GCA_023213315.1). Classification (NCBI taxonomy): domain Eukaryota; kingdom Metazoa; phylum Arthropoda; class Insecta; order Dermaptera; family Anisolabididae; genus Euborellia; species Euborellia annulipes. The sequence continues at coordinate 24,236 of JAKCPI010028695.1, read as the reverse complement.
AGCTCACAGAATTCCGCAGAATCGCTGCTTACCTTTACAAAGGAAATAAACGTTGGACACAATCAGTTGAACTTTGTAAAAAAGACCGTCTTTACAAGGATGCAATGGAATATGCAGCAGAATCCAAATGCAGTGAAGTGGCAGAATCGTTATTAGGCTGGTTCTTAGGCCAAGGGCTCCATGATTGTTTTGCTGCCTGCCTTTATCATTGCTATGACCTTCTTCATCCTGATGTGATACTCGAGCTGGCATGGCGACATGGTCTTATGGACTTTGCCATGCCATATCTCATTCAACTTACTCGGGAATATATCACAAAGGTAATTACTTATTTTTATTAATTAAATTCTTTTTTTAAATGAGTTTGTTTTTTAGGTGAATAAATTAGAAGAAGCGGAGAATCAACGTCTCGAAGAAACATCTCAACAGGACCATAAATCTATGATTCTTCGTAAGTTATTTATCTTTTTTCAAGACATTTTGAAATATATTAATATGTTAAGATATCTTCTTCTTCTTCTGTCCTCACCCTTATTATTCCCGCGGTGCGGGGTCGGCGGAATAATATGTTAAGATATAACAGGTGTAAATAATGGCAAAATTCATGTGGACCTTTAATACATTTCTTTTCCTGATGGTTCGTATTTTGAGTGGGATTATCTCCAATATTTATAGAAAGTCTATAATATACCAGCACCACGGTACCGAATCAAAAATTTTAGACCCGGGGGGAATGTATACTCATTATTATCAACTTCTATCATTTTTCTAAGAAATTCTAATGAACAAAAAAAGAAATTTAAAATTTAAAAATTTAGGCTATTTTATAAAAAAAAAAGTATCCATAGAAAGGAGCTGATAGCCAAATAGATGGTCAACCTTTACTAATATCTACACCAGGGGTGGACAACCCGCGGCCCGCCCTGAACATTTTTCCGGGCCGCGAGGTTCATCACACTTTTACAAAATATATTTATTATATAACTAAGAGATAAGGCAGCCAAAGTAAAATAAAGAATACCCTACAATAAGAACTAACAATCTATTTGAATTTTTAGCGGAACCTCAACTGATGTTGACCGCTGGTCCCGGAATGATGCCTCCACCGACAGGAGCTTTCGGGGCAGCTGCTGCTTCGATGTATACCCCAGCCACTCCCGGCTACACGACGCCTTATCAAGGATACGGGATGTAGAATTAACTCTAGGTTCTTACTTTCCTTATATCATTTAAGTTGGGATCAATTTAAAAAAGAAATTCACTTTATTTCATCAATTATTATTTATTAAAAGACAAATTTATATTATTCCTTATATAAATATATACCAGGTATATCTCTATATATATTTATATAATGATAATGATTTATCGTTTGATTTTAATGTCATTTTATTTTTTTTAAATTGATCTTCAGAAGAAAGTTTTTTTTTTAATCATTGAATTTTTCTTGTTTTTTTAATTTCACTAATATTTCATTCCAGAGTTTTATTTTTTACTAGACTTTATTATATATATTTATATATATAGATATAAATTTTGAAATATTATACTAAAAAAAAATATAAATAATAAAAATGGAAAAAATAAAAGATTTATTTATATATAAAATATCTTTTTGAAAAATTACTTTATCTTGTAAATTATGTTTATTTATTTATTATTATTATTGTTTTTTATAGAAATTTAATTTGAGGGATAACTTAATAAAAAAAAATAAGTTAGATTTGGGCAAATATAGCTAAAATTTATTGAAATGTTAGTATAATTAAAAAAACAAATTTTATTTATTTAATTATTAGAAAATGGATTCCATTCAAGATCCTACAAAAGGATATTATTCTAATGTTTACTTTTTTGAATTAATATTACTATTTTTATTAATACTAAAAAAAATACTTTATGAAATTTAGCAAAAATATAATTTCATAAAGAGTAATTTAAAATTGATAATTAATTTTTATTTTAGTTTAACATAAATCATTTTATTTCACTATTATTAGCTTATTAATTAAATATAAAGGGAATCTATACCAATAATATAGATAATAATAATTTATTCCAAATAGAGAGATCACTATGTAGGAAATGAAGAAATTTTGAATGTTATTTTCAACAATGAGTTGTTATTGTTGCTTAGTCATTGTTGTTGTTGCAGCTTTAAACAATTTTAATAGAGCTTTAACAATAATTCAATTCATTGTTGAAAAGAAAGAGCCAGATTTCTCTCTAATAAGAAATTTATATCTTTTTGTTATTACTTTTTATAAACATAGAATCTAAATAGTTAACAACTACTAAGAAATTTAAAAATTTGATTATTAAATTACACATAAATAAACAACGTGCAGTATTTGTTTTATATTAATTTTTCATCGATAAAACAGACTTGTAAAAATATATAAAGAAAAATGATATATATATATAAATATATAACGTGTTTTGTTCAAAAAAAGTTTTTGAATATTCTGTAAAATTGAATTATTCAGCAGTAGCTAAATATAAGTAAAATATATATATAATATAAATAAATATATATATATATTTAGAACAAATAAATGCTAAAATTAACTCATTAAATTTTTAATAATAGTTTAGGATAAGATATTTTCAATTGCTAATTTCACCCTTTTATGATCCCATATCTCATGTTTTTTTTTTTTTTTTTTTAATTTTTTTCTATCTAAAATTACATTTTTACTTTTTTATTTGCTGCTTAGGTATTATATAAATAATAATACACACCAAGATAGTTTATTTTTTTAGATGAAAGTTCAAAAGATGTATATTTTTTATGCTCTTATAGTCTTTAGAAAAAAAATCATCTATGTAATATACTAATATCTGATATAGACATATAATTTTTACTCTTTTTAAAACTTATATAAATTTTATTATATTATTAAAGTTGTTAATCAGTTTTTATTACAAATATTTTTAAAGGTCCTAAGATTTTTTTAAAATTAAAATTTAATCATTTTTATACATCACCTTTAAGTAGTGTTAATTTATAATGAAAATCTATAAATATATAAATTAAGGTTGGTTTAATGGAAAATTTTATTTCAAATTTTAATTAACCTTAGGAATTGATCTAGTTATAAAAAGATTGAATCTTTTTATAACTAACTAGTTTCATTCAGGATCATATTGTGAGATTAAAATTTCCCTTATTTAAATTGCGTGAATAGATAAAGAGGAAGAATTTAACAAATATATTTACAAAGTTTCGGATTTGAAAATCTGGAGGCTCGCTGGTGTAGTGGGCTAGGGTGTCGGCCTCTACAAAAAAGATAGATCTATTCAAATGCTGGGTGTGCGGGATTTTTTCATTAAATAAAAATATTTATTCAATATCCTCAAGCAGGCACTGGATTGGAATATTGGATCTCACCAGGCAAATATGAAGAGAGGGAGTTGCTGTGACATCCCTTCCTGTGGAAAAGACAAAAAAGGCGGGAACCCCTCAGTGATGCATTCTTCGAAAGGAGTAGGCTCAAGAGATTCAGTCCCTCGTCAAACCAGGTGGAATCAGAAATAAGGATTAGTTGACTAACTAGAAACGAACGCAGGAGGAGTTAGAGACCTCCTCACAAGAAAACTTCAGAAATTACAAAAAAGACTTTTTATTACTCTCGACAAAACAAGATACACATTCATCAACGAATATCAACCAACAATCCCCCTCCTTTATCCCATTACGTCACCCTTCTCTCTTCTTACAAATATAATATTTTAATAGGAAATCGAGACTTTTCAAATAGTCATCTAACCCTTGAATAAAAAATAATTTATTTAACAACTTTAATTTCAACAAAGTAATAATTACCCCTATGGCCTACGGCTAGAGGGAGAAATAATGCCCCGAGGGCAAAAAAATATACCCACCCCTCAAATAAGTTTCAAATAATAAGAAATAACTGCGGCGTGTCTCACGACACGTCCACACCAGTCATATTGCGCGACTTTTGTCTCTTGTATCCGATTTCGAATGGGAGACTAAATCGCTAGGTGTGTACTAGGCTTCTTCTTCTACGTCATTAGTGTCAGCCCTGACACGTTGTGGTTACTCTGAAGAGTAACTCTCATGGGAATGATACTGAGGTGGGTTCCCGTTTCCTTCCTCAGGAGGAGGCATCTCAAATAGAGTTGGATAATTTATTGCCATGTGGTGGATTTGAACTCGAGTTGTTTTTCAACTCAGGATATAAACTTAACTGCTTTATCCTCTCGGCTAATCGCCTCCTTAGGCTTAAAGGAGCAAAAACCAGCCTTGTTTCACTCTCTCAAAACATCAATTTGCAAATATTTCGGACCCTCTAAAGGAGCCATCGTACCCAGTGAAGAAATATTTATTTTTTCGGAGTACAGTTTTGCAATCACTGATCTAGATAGGCTTATACATTAGTTCTTAAATAAAATGAAGAACTAAAAGAAAAAAGGTATTGGATTTTATCAATTTTAAAACAATTAGAAGTATATATATATATTTCTTAAATATAATTACTTACAAATATCAGAGACTAAAGAAGTACATAAGAATATGACATTTATTATTCATATATATATATATTATTTAGTAATATTATGTGTATATATATTTCCATCGTTAATTATCTAATCTTAGATACAGTATCTTCTATTATCACGAGAGAAGACTTCGAAGCAAGTTTCAGACATTTATTTTTCAGTCAAACTCGAAGCCTAAATAAGTTTTACAATTCTAAATACATTGAATAGGGTAAATAAAAAACATTTCTAATTTAAAAGACTCAATTCAAATAAAAGTATAAAGAATATCATTTACTCTATATAACTAATTTATTTTTTTAAATTTTATTTTGAATATAATTTTATTATAAAATCTTTTATTATAGTGTGCTTTATATTTAGAATTTGGGTTTCCAACTTTTATATTTAAACTAAATACAACCAACTTACTAAATATTAATATATAATTACGTAAACAAAATTCTCAAATCTATTCGTAATTTCTAAGGGCGAATTATTTTACCATTTTTTTTTATTTTATATTAGAAAATAAATTAAATGCTCATTAAATATAAAATTTTGTCCTCTTGGGGGAAGGAAGAAGAAAATCTATTATAGATAATTTTTTTTTTTTAAATCAAATTATACACTTTTATATAAATATATTGTATAATTTAGTTTTTGATATATAGAAGAATAATAATAAATAATTTAATGGCCTTTGAAGCCAATCTACCATAAATTCAAAATAATTTTCTTATTCATAATAAAAATTTAATAAATATTAAAATTATTTCATCATAGAAAATATATTTTTTTATTTGTGAATTTCAATAATAAATAACCTAGATATTTTTATTATTACACAACAATGGTTTAAATCACACTTGTCAAAATGATTTATAAAATTTTTTTTTTAGAAATCAACACATGCTATATCATATTTCGAAAAAATTTGTGCGCTACTGATACCATTTTCATTTTTTTTCTAATGATAAGATAATAAACTGAAAATACGTGCTTGATTGTATTAAATTTAAACTGACTAATTCAAAATTATTTTCTTCGTTTATTTTTTTCTATAAATGGTTGAGGAAATTAGATTTATTGCTGTAGATTGTAGAATGAAGAATGAGAACTGACACAGGCGGTGTAGACAGTTTCTGTGTTTGTGCCATTTCGTATAATCATAGAGCCTGCCTATGCCGACTGCGTCTCAATGTGCGCCTGGGCCAAAGGAAGACTTTTGCAGACATGTTCTTAGAACAAACTTCAATAAACTTTACATACAATTCGGGGGGGGGGGGGGGAGAATTTATCCCTTGCTATCAACCAGTTCAACCAGAGCACTACTACTTGCTCTAATATAAAGGTCCTGAGATGGATCAAAGTCAAAGATGTGATAATTTATGATCCCACAAGTATCTAAAAATATCTTCAATTTAAAACACAATTTTATCCATACAGTTTAATAAAATCAGGCCGGGCAAACGAGAAGAGCAACAGTCACCACAATCGTTGCGGATATTCCAAGCACGGCAAAAGCTCGGGATTGGTGACCCCGAGCAATCAACGTGTTGAGCCGAAATGGTGAGATTGAAATTAATATGTGACAATTTGTAGAATTATGTTTGTAACAAATTTAAAAATAAGTGTCTGTTTAAATTTGATTCAATCAATGATATTTTATATCAAAAGCTGTTTTCTTTAAAAAAAAATATTTTTTTTTACCCATAAAATATGAATTAACAAAAAAATTCTTGAAGCGCAAAAGTTTTTTTCAAAATGATATTTTTTTCATTTACAAAATCAACAAAAAATAAATAAATTAATTAATTAATAACAAATTATATATATAAAGAAAGAAAAAATATATATATATATATATATATATATATCACGTTTGGAGCCGTGAAGAAAATTCGTACAATTTAATATTAATTAATTGAAAAAGCCGGAAAAGTTAGGGTGCCGCTGGGAACCACTGGACCACAGCGCGGCATCGAATGCCAAGCTGTGGTCCTGTGGACCCACGGAGTACAAATCGGTGGATCCGTGGTTCGTCTCCCGGCGGACCCTGACTTTTGTCGGCTATTTGAATTCATCAATATTAAATTGTATTATATAAATTAATTAATATGAAAAAATACAATAAAAATCAACAATTTACTTATTATAGTGAAGGCCTTCTTTCATCTTTCTTTATTCCTTATCTATCAAATCTAAAATTACAGAAATGCCTCTATATTATTATTATTTTTTTTCCATAATATTATAAAGTCTTTATTATTTATTATTTATTTATTTTATTTTGAAAAATACATAGTTATCAAGTAGAAAATAACATTTTAGTTCTTTAAAAAGAAGACCAACATTCATTACAGCTATTTTAGAATTTCAAAAGGCTTATTTATATGTGTTAGAGGTTGTTGATACCCACATAAAATGGATACCAAGTTTTGAGTGATGATTATGTATCAGAATATAAATATAATTAATTAATCAATTGTGCATGGATAAGAAGTTTTCTTCTAATTCATAATAAAGAGAAAATAAACTTGTGACCAGCTGTCTATTTTTGGAGGAATTGGAAGAAGAGGAGGGGGAATCGAACAAATAAGCCATCCATATCTTTAAAAAAATTATATAAAAAATTTATATTATAATAAGAGAGTTTAGATAGAAATTGTTAGAGGGTGGCGGAGAATGCAGCTAGGTTCTAGTCTTTTTTTATTTCCTCGAGCTGACGTTTCCACCCCTGTCGGGGTCATTCTCAGAGCATCAATTTATGGAGCATGGAGTCTAGTTAGTATACTTTCTAGTAGAGGCGTACCGGGGGGGGGGGGGTCCGAGGCCCCGAGGCGGCAGAGGCCCCCAATTGTCTTTGAGAAGCCCGGGGAAGCGGAAAAATTTCGTTTCCCAAAAAAAAGGTAAAATAATTTCAACAGGAGGGGGAAAATCGTGGGGTGGAAAAACAAAGTTAGGGAAAGCAAACTTATCCGACCGATAGCAAATCATTCATAGACTAAACTTAACTTTAACCTTAGAATTTAAAAGAAATGAATTTTTTCATATCAAAAAGTTCCCGGAATTGGTTAATAAAAATATATAACATTCTTACACTATTATCCGAGAGATAGTTAATTAGAAGTGAAGAACCTGGCCCTTAGATAACTAATTTGTTGATCCGCGGTTTGACAGAAACAAATGTGAGTTAAAAATATGAAATAAATAATTATAAAAAACTAATAAACTATGATCCAAAAAAAAGTTCTAAAAGAATAACTGGCCTGAAAATGATAAACTCAATTTAGAGTGCTGAGTACAGCAATTCAAGCAGGGCCGGAACTAGGAGATTTTTTAGGGGGGGGGGCAAAATTTAATTTGCCGCCCCTTCCTTAAAATTTTCTATACAAAATTCATATCATTTTACCTTTTTTTAGTAAATCTTTCTTTAATTGCCGCCCCCCTGATATCTGCCGCCCGGGGCAAATGCACCCACTGCCCCCCCCCCCCCCTAGATCCGGCCCTGAATTCAAGCCTGTGGGAACACTACTAACTATTTCTGGTCATCCAATATTATTAAAATTAAACAATTTGGCTTTTATAAGAAAATTAATTAATTTAAATGATTACGAGTTTATTTACTCATTATTATTATTATATTTTTTTTAAAGGAAATATTAGAAATTTACATTTGTTTTGATAGATTTTTTTTCTATTTTTAATATTCCTTCATTTGACAAGGATAGCAGTAAGCAAGATAAACAAAAGAAAAAGGCAATTTTTTTTTCTTTTGTGAAAAAAAAAATCCTTTATTCATTCTGAGAATTTGGTTGCATTACCATGTATATCATGGATTGCCAAAATGAGCCCACTGTAAACTCTACTGCTTAGAAATCTGGCAGATGAATTTTGGAACGTCTCTGGCTTTAAAGAACTGAACGAAAGTGGTGCAGCAGACCATCCAACGATTGCTTGTCTGATCCATACTTAATTCAAATCAAGAGCGGATCCAGAGGAGTTTCTCGGTGAGGGGGGGGGGGTAATATGGTAGTGACTGGCCGCACAGCACACGACTTTCTCTTACTTTCGACAATTTAAAGGTGCATTCTGTACTTGTTTATCACAATATTTATACAAATCAAATTTTTAATTAATTTTTAAAATTTTATTCCCAAAAAAAATATTTTTCTCAAATTTCGGGGGGGGGGTCTGGATGGTCCTATATGTTACGGAAACGTCGACCATAATAATAAATAAATAAATTGAAACAATATTAGCATCTCGCTCATTGGCAAACCAGAAACCTTTATATCATGGGCGTCCGCAGGGGGGGGCAACCAGCCACTTGCCCCCCCCTGGAAAATTAAAATGATACAAAAAAAGTATAGAACAAAAAAAAAAAAAATACCAAAAAACCTTTCTCAGTATACATCCACCTTGCCGCGGTGAGAAAGCTTTAAATCCTAAGCAGGGCCGGAACTACGAGATTTTTTAGGGGGGCAAAATTTAATTTGCCGCCCCCTCCTTAAAATTTTCTATACAAAATTCATAGCATTTTACCTTTTTTTTAGTAAATCTTTCTTGAATTGCCGCCCCCTGATATCTGCCGCCCGGGGCACACGCACCCACTGCCCCCCCCCCTAGATCCGGCCCTGATCCTAAGAGATGTATAACATTATTAATATCAAAGTACGTTTTTTTTAACTTATCTGAAAATGACTTGCCCCCCCCCCCTGCAAAAAATCCTGCGGACGCCCTTGCTTTATATCTACACTTCCGTCAAATATTGACTATATACTCGTATGCATGTTCCGTTCCTACCAAGTAGAAGTTCTTCAGTAACATCGCTAGAGGTCAATAATCAAGTCAGAAAATAATCATTAATAATTTTATAGATTGCTTAATGCTGTCCTTCAATATATGATCCCCTTTCGTTAAGAAAAAAAATATATTTAATAAGTTAAATAAAAAAGGAAAAAGTTTATATTAAAAAATTTCCTATGAAAATTAACTATATTATTAAAGATTCTTTGAATCTGAAATTATGTTTTATATAGTGATGTTTTTTGAGCAAATCTGATATATCTTATTAAATATATATCTCTCTTTTATTTATTTTTTTTAATATAGATCAAAAATTTCCCAAAAAAGTGAAATTTGAAAAAATTGACAGAATTTCTTTTTTTTTCCTTTTTTTTAAATATTAAATATTAAATTATTAGAATATGACATTTATATATTTATATACATATAATAATATATTATTATGTTTTAAAATCTTTTTCTGAATATTAAAGATCTTTCGAAACTTGAGCATTTTTTTTTATTTGTAACATTGAATCTAAATATTTAAAATGTCAAATACATAGAAATAATTAATTATTTTTATTATATAATATTAATCTTTGAGATTCTTATTCTTAGTATTTGTAACTCATTCCTTGCACTCTTCTTAGAATATACGGTATATTTGATTATTTGTTATGTGATATTTTAATATGCTTACGGATTTTATAAACGGAACGAAGCCCGAGATTTGAATCCTCCATCATCGTCATCTGAAGAATCATCTAAAATATTCACAGTCGTCGACGAAGTCATCATTGTCGCCGTTGTCGATGTAAGAGGTGTTGATGGGATCATTTTTATTATTGAACTTGGCGATGGCGAGTCGCTCAATTTTCGTGGCGATGATAGTACCGTTGTGACTATTTCTTCGGATTCTGAATCGTTAATTGATGAGAGATCAGTGGCACTTGTCATTTCAGTTGGTGGCTCCGTTAATGATATTATCGGTGTTGATTCAGTTGATGTAAAAATATTCCCTTGGGAAATTTTATTCAATTCACTGAAAAAGAAATTTTTTTTATTAATCAAAAAGGATGTACTTTACTACAAACTAAGTTTTTACCTTGGCTGCCCCTTTTTTGACGAAAAGCATGCCTCACAGACAGCCATTGCGACATGAGGATTGGCGATTAGTCGTTCACGAAGTGTTCCAAATCTCCCTTGAACCTAGATTAATAAATTATAAATATAAGAAATATTGAATTTATTATTAGGAGAATTTTTAATTATAGACCACATTTTTGTATTAAATATTTATTAAAAATATATAGGCCTAAATACTGTACAACGTTTCGACTGCTTATTCTGCAGCCGTTATCAAGTACTGTGCACTTGCTCTGACTGTGATAACTCAAAAGGTAATAGGAATTTTGGATAATATTCCTGTAATCCCTAGAAGGTCCTCTTTAAGCATATAAAATTTGGTTTCGAAATTCCACTGGGAAGGTTGCCCAAATAGATCGTGACAGACAGACAGACAGACAGACGGACAATGGCGAATTATATATAAATAAAAACTATATAAGAAGAAAGATAAGATAGATAGATATTGATAGTTAAGCGAATTTAAATTTTCTACGTACTTGTTTTAGTTGATTTCTTAATGAATCAGTTAATTGACGTTGTAACTGTTGAACTTCATTTATCTCCCTCCGTAAATGTTCATATTCCTCCTTTACTTGATTTACTCCTTGTAGAAGTTTTATAACGGTTTGCTGAATCAAAATAAACAACATTAATCTCTCTACATCTGCATCACTCTCTTATCCTAGGGGTCATAGTTTCGCTTCTTTCTCCTGACAGTCAAAATTGTAGTTTTTGATGAAAATCCTGAAGATTATGCAAAAGTTCGTCCCGCTTTAAAGAGAACCGCATGGCGAAGCTTTGATATTTTTGTTTGGCCATGTAGCATCCACTGTTGCGTTATGTAACAATAGTCTTTTGGAACGGGAAGGTTTTTTTTTTTTTTTTTTTTTGGAATGGGTGCATAAGGTCCGAAGACCTATAATGACCAATAGTCACATGCAACCAGGAAGAAAATAAAAACAAAAGGAGAAGCAGGTGATGAAAATGGGCTTTAATCCCCCGAAAAGGCATAATTTTCTACCATTTGCGTCTCTGCGAAAATTGCACGAAATTCTTCTCCATATTCCTCTTAAGATTTTCATCTGTTCGGTTTTTTTGCAAACTAGTTTGAATGACCTGATTTAAAATAAATGCCTCTCGAACTACTGTATTTTAAAGATCTTCAAAAATGATATGGATAAGTTTGTATATTGCTGGAAAATATATATATCACGTTTGGGGCCGGTAAAGAAAATTCATAGAATTTAATATTTCTTAATTTCAAATAGCCAAAAAAAGTTAGAGTGCCGCCGGGAGTCGAACTACGGTTTTACCGATTTATACTCAGTATGCTCTACGACTGGACCACATACTGAGTACAAATCAGTAGATCCCAGCAGCATCCTATCTTTTGTCGGCTATTTGAATTAATAAACATTCAGATTACTTTTCTCCACAAATTTATTCATATATATTGATTAGTGATAAATGTGAATAAATAGGGATGAGTTCTAAATGACCGCAAAAGGCGAAAAAGATCTTTAAAAAATTAATTGTTAATAAATTTGTCTTTTTTTTTATGCCAGGGGGCGCTTTAGTAAGAAGTCCACGTTTTCTACAATATTAAAAAAATTTGTTCATCAATTTTTCCTTTCTATCTCCTCTCCCAAGAATTATCAAATAAATTGAAATATTAAAAAAAATTATAATTTTTTTGCTTACCTCGTCAGCAGGTTGATTTTCTTTTGTTGATTCACTATTATTGACTTCCTCCGCCGTATCTTTCTCAAATTGATCCAATTTCCAAGCAATTAAATCCAATTTACTATCCGCCCTTTGAACCTGCAAATGAAAATCGATATTTTCAAACTAAGAATCAATTAAAATTCTGTCACCTCTTCTTACCGTTGCTTCTAGATTTTTCAAAGTATTAAATTCTTCAAGATTTGATTCCGTTACTGTCGTCATTGTGCTTAGGAATTAATTATTATTTATATTTATTTTTTTTTCTTTCGTTTTTTTTTTGTTTTTCGTTTTAGAAAATGATTAAAGGCAAGATGAAGGGGACAACAACGACGACAAGGACGACGTCGACGACGACAAAAGGAAGGATGATGGGTCTCGGGTCAAACACCGCCACCCACACAAACACAAACACCTACACACCCATATTTCGGACACACAGAATCCTCCATCTGGATCAATCGAACACATGCGCAATACAAGCTCGGAAAGGGAAAAAGGGAATGTGATGAAATTGACATTTATAGACTGTACTCTTTCATAATATTAAAAAAAACATTTTTTTTTTCTTTCCTTGTCATATGCAAGATTCGACCCGGCATATGAAATGGAAGAAACGTAAATAAGTCGAGTTGGGGTTGTTAAAATTGTTAAAGTTCTTGGAAACTGGCTGTCATTTGCCATCAGTCTCTAAATTATCAATACTTATTGAAAACATGTTATTTTGTATGAGAGGGAAATTTTTCCCTTCTACTCTCTTGCTAGAGAAAGGGTAAAGTAAATTTAATTGCTCGATCTGATATGGATACTATCATTAAATAAATAAAATACAAGAATATTAAGACTAATTAATTTTTGAAATATTGTTTAATTACTGTATGCCCAAAAATGCCAAAAAGATTTTTTTAATCTGTCGAAATTTTTATGGAAATACATGTTTTGAAGCCCTGAGTTCAAAAGGAAATAAGCTACGAGGTTGAAATTTTATATTTAAGTTAGTTACCTCTCAGAGAGCGTGAAAATAATCTTTTAAATAAAATCGGCGAAAAAGACTTTACTCATGTACATTTTTTAGATTTTCGATTTTCTCAAAATTCGCATTAATACCCCCTACCCTCCCCCCCCCCCTTCTCTGTTGAAAATGGCTCCAAAAGGAGAGCCGAAACGTCGAGTAAATCTCAACATCCCACGCGACTTAACCCGAGAAAACTTATCTTTGCATACAACCATCCGGTCGCGGAAACCTTCCAGAACAGATATATATATATATATAATTGCAATCATGTCAAAAGTTAGATGTCAAGATTTTGATAGAAAAACATGTTTTGAGTTCCTCCAAGTCCAAAAAAGTGGGTCCCGCAAATTGATCTGTGTGGACATTTTAAAGCATGAAGGAAATGAGGTACGAGGTTGAAATTTTATATATAAGTTAGGCACCCCCTTGAAGCGTGAAAATAAGCTTTTGAACAAAATCAACCAAAAAATACTAGTACTTTACTGATGTAATTTTTCAGTTTTCTCAAAATTCACTCCAACGATTTTGATTAAAATTCATAAATCAACTATATTTTAGATATTCTTTGAAATGAATTTTGTCATTGAAATCTTATGAAGACCATTTTACTCTTGTTCTTCATAGGAAAGATAGAAATGGTTGCCATGGTATCAAAATATAAATATTTTCCCATGTTTATTTATTTTATATCTTGAATTCAAATGTACCGTCTGTCGGAAACTAAATATACCATGGCACCACAAAAAATGTGGTGTGATAAGCACAGAACAAAACTTTCTCTTACCGAAGGGTAAGTTGTGTCCTGTGCGACCAGTCACACCAGATTTTAAACAATATTCTCTAAAACATACTTAAAAATCAGTTCTGAGAATTTAAGTAAAGTTAGAACTGTTTTTACCTATGTTTGGGACTTGGTTACCTATAAATTGGCCGTCGGCCCAAGCTAGCAGGTATGCTTATACTTCCCTGGCTTATACTCAAAGGACGTACTAACCAGGGAATGGTACTAACACTACTTTATCCCATACATTTTGTGAGAAGATAAGTTAGGTCTGGGGGCTCTGGGATCTTGCTCTAAAAGGGGACCCACCTTTTGAATCAAAATTAACATGCAAATAGTAAGGTCGTAAAAACTTTTAATAGTTCAAACGAGTATGTGAGCTGAAAGATTTTCATACAAATGGTAATTTCGAAGGCTGATTTTTGCACCCGCTAGATAAAATATGTTCATGATTATGGAGACATACCCAAAATAGCCAGTTAGTTCCAAATGGTAAAATTTTATTATTCTTGACATAAGCTTGTTTGATTATAAAATGAGTTCGGCTTCTAGCAATTTCAAATAATATAATTAGATAAAGTTTCAATATTGCTGCTAAGTGCGACTAATTTCACTATTGTTTAGTACTCTTTGGAATGAAACTAAATTTTAGCTTTTCCTGAATATTTTGAATTTGACGCGTTTTTCCCAACTGGCTTATCGTCAGCGGAATCAATAGAGCTGATTCGGGGTCGTGTCGTTTCTGAATTTGTGTCTCTTAGATCATTTTCTCATCGATCCATTCTCTTTTTTCGTCATTCTATTCCTATTTGAGATCTTCAAATAGAATTTTTTTTTGCATTTGCACCATCACGATGGCCTTAGTGTTTTAGTTGAGTCAAATCGACTTGAATTTCCATCATTTGTTTCTCTCTCCTGTCTGCTATCAGCTCCTGATTAAGTGGGCGGTTGGCTGTCACACGCCACGGCCAACTCACAGCTAATTCTCTGCAAATCAACCTTAGGTAGTCTATTTCTTTCATTTTATTATATAAAAACATTTAATCCTTTAATTCATTTAATCTCTTGCCTTTTTTTAGCATCTCAAAATGACAGATTCTAAATATTTTACAACCACAAAAAAAGGTGAAATTTTCGAACTCAAATCTGAATTGAATAATGATAAAAAAGAGAAAAAACGAGAAGCTGTCAAAAAGGTATAATTATATCTTGTAAATTAACTTTTACTCATTCTCTAAAATATTATCTTTAACATCATCAGTGACTATTTTCTTTCCTTGAATTTAAAAGTATCAAAACTTTAGAAATACACAATTAACAAAATAATTTAACTAGCCTCAAAAATATCTAATCAAATATGAAATGATAACTATCATTCATTTGCTATATTCTCATTTGGCCGGCCAACTATTTTTAAAATTAAATGTCAATGCATATTTTGTTTATTGTCAATGCCTGTTTTATCCTTAAGCGAATAAAGGCCATGTGGTGGATTCAGACTGATAATTATAAAAACTTAGAGATTATTTCCAATTCAAAAGGATTTTCTATTAAAGAATGAAATCAACTCATTTTTTGAGGCCCTAACATGAACACCCATTCTTCTAAAAATGGTCTGAGGGCCAAATATTTTTTTATGTGAAATATATATATATATATATACATTACATTAACATTCGCGCCTTTTTATAAATTATTTCTAAAGATCAGATATGTATGCTATTAACTTCTTTGATTTGACCTAATTTAAATTAATTTTTACTTTTTTATATAGCTCATATTTCATTTGAGCTTTTTGATATGGGATGTTTATTCTATTAAAATCATGTGTTTTATTATAAGCATTTATAAGAGAATTAAAAAGAGAATCCTTTTTGTTACTTATATCAAAGGTATTATTCGAGAGAGGAAGATATAATTTAATTTATTTATTAAATGAAAACCCTCCAAAAAGAAGATTAGGCCGAGACAAATGAAAAGGCCAAATTAAAAAAAAATCAATAATATCTTCGTTAATATACTTTCTCTGGATTCTCTTCATTCATATTATGTTGCAATAAAAAGAAGAGATGTATTAACAAAGGAAAAAAAAGAGACTATTTTATTATTGTTAGTAATAACTAATCATTTCACCCCCATGTAAGAATGTAAATGTGAGTTTGTTCCCTGATGTGAATTTAGCCTCCTTAATTAATTAGTTGTTTGGAGAAATAATAAAGCACATTACAATAGAATTTTAAAAGATTTATTAAGAAAATTAAATGCCACACCGTGCAGAAGAAAGGAGTAGTAATAGCATATGAACTTAAAAAACGGCATTTATACAGGATGTCCTATAATACAATTATACAGGGTGAGGCATAATAAAGAACGATTTTTAAAATGCTCTTAAGTAAAAAAACTTAGTTAAAAAAATTTTTTTATCATAATCATAAAATTCATGAAAAAGGATTTTCTGCAATAGTAAAACATCGGTTATTTTTTGAAGATAACTCCTGCGCGAATAGCATTTGGTCATCATAATGGAGCGCTGGACTCATCGGTGCGTTCGCTGTCAAAGCATTTTATCAAAACGGTAGTTTGTACCCGCTAGCACGTCGTGCATTCCGCAACCACTTCAACATTAGGCTGGTCGTCCACTGGAATTAAATGGGATCTGTAGCGCGTTGTCGCGTCTATCCTTGTGTTTTTCCACTCTAAAATACTCTCCCCTGCAAAAAAAAAACGCAACTTTGTTTCTTCTTAATAAAATTGATGCAATTAAATAAAACAAAGACAAAAATGTCGATATTCAATTTGTAGGACAAAATAAGATTATTTTAAAATTTGGATTTTGTAGGGATGAAAGTGCAAATCTTGGTATTCTTACCGTTCTGTATGAAATCCCAAGTGTAGCGCCGTGCCGGCGAGGGCTTCTTTCAATAGCAACTCTTTCACGTCGATATTTTCCGCAATAGTAAAACGCGCACAAGTTTTGGTCTTCCAATTTTCTTCTTTGTCGGTAAAGCTTTCTTTTCAAAGTTCTCCAACCACTTTTTAATTGCACAAGCCGATTCTGATTAATGTTGAAGTGGTTGCAGAATGCATGACGTGCTAGCTGGTACGAACTATCTTTTTGATAAAATGCTTTGACAGCGTACGCACGATGCTGTGGGGTCCAGCGCTCCATTATGACTAAATGATATTCGTGCCGGAGTTATCTTCAAAAAATAACCAATGTTTTACTCTTGCAGAAAATTCTTTTTCATGTACAGTCAGGGACAATATTAAGTCCCACCCATGCGTTTTCTACTTGTGATTACTTCATTGTTTTTATAAAAGAAAATGAAAATCTTTATTGGAAATTTTCTAGGTTTGAACCATGAGAGTTTCTATTTAAAAATATACAATATTTTTTTTTAAAACAATGAAATAATCACAAGTAGAAAACGCATGGGTGGGACTTAATATTGTCCCTCACTGTATTTTAAGATTAGGATATAAAAATTTTTTTAACGAAGTGTTTTTACTTAACAGCATGGACGTAACTAGGCCGGGACCCCCTGTTCCGCCCTCCCAGATTCCCCCCTCCCCCCTCCCCCCAGAAGGGTCCCTGGCCCAAGAAAAATTGAGTCAATATGGAGACTTCCTACCCCGGAGGATGGCTCCCATGCCCCCCCCCCCCCAGCTAAATTTCCTAGTTACGCCCATGCTTAACAGCCTTTTAAAAAATGGCTCGTTATTATGCCTCACCCTATACTTAAAAATATTTCTTTTCTCTCTCTTTAATCCTGGCCTTTATTTTAAACTTCTTTCTCCATTTTTTTTTCTTAAAACAAAACAGTGAAATTTTTTTATTTCTCGCTTTAGGTGATAGCTTCTATGACGGTTGGAAAAGATGTTTCTGCTTTATTCCCTGATGTCGTCAATTGTATGCAAACCGATAATCTGGAATTGAAAAAACTCGTTTATTTGTATTTAATGAATTATGCGAAATCCCAGCCCGATATGGCAATTATGGCTGTAAATACATTTGTCAAGGTATTCAAATATTTATTTATTTAAAAATAATTAAAACTCACACAAATCTGTTTTTTTTTTTTTTTTTTTTTTTTTTTTAATCTTCACTTTTTTAAGCTGCTCACATCACAATATATACAATATTTAATTTTAATATACTATTTCTTTATATTTTTTTGGTGAGCAAATAAATTTCGTATCAAAAGAAGATTAATTTTTCATATTTTTTAATCATTCATCTCAAACATCATTTTCTAATTCCCCAAATACCACAAGAATGTGTTTTAGATTAATTTTTTTCCACCTTTTTTTAACCTTATTATTATTTATAATATAGAAATATAGTTCTAGCTATCTATCCTGAGCGTTTACATTTAGGCTACTAAATTTTACCATCGTAACTTTATTTTGTTTTTCTCCGTTAGCGTATTTTTTAATGTATATAATAGAAAATATGATTATTTATAAAATTTCTATAATTAACGCTCAAATAATTTCTGTATATTTTAGAAACATTCAATTTTATTTATATTAATTATTTTTTAAGAAATCGTTAGATTTTATTGAAAAATTATCCCAAAAAACGAGTATTTAGGCACGAGTTCGAATTAGGATAATCGGACAAAGATAGAAGAAAAATAAGCGAGAGAAAGAGGTCGAAATTAAATTTGGATTTGGATAAACTTCACAATAATTCCCTTTCTTCGAGATAGAATATAAGTTTTGCTTAAACACCCGATCGTTGAAACTGCAATTCCTACTTGCATCTTATTGGTAAAAATTTATATCATGAGAAAATGATTTGTAATATTTGAACCTAAGACTTCTAAAAGTGCGACTTTTGTTCTTTTTTCCTTTCTGTCCTTAGGGCTGCCAACAGAGGGCCGGAGAGGGGGGGGGGCGTTAAATTCCTAGGCACCGGACCCTCGGAGGCACAGATGGGCAGGATCGGGATCCTTTTAGATTAAAATCCGAAAATCCAGGATTTACAGATCTGGATCGAAATAATTATTTCTCTCTGGATCCTTTTTGAATGATTAGTAATCCTGAATTTTCGCGATCCTTTTCAAAGGATTGCCAATCATTTAAAATTTTTTACTTTTTAATAAATCTTTATATCCTTATGATTCATTCAAACGCCTAAAAATGTTATAATTATCATCGGATCGGATTCGGGGTTGCGGTGGTCAGCGAACATTATTTTTTGCCCATCTCTGATTGGAGGCTCACGAGAAAAAATATTTTCATAAAAAATTTTTAGAAGCCCATATATTCTATAATATTATTATTAAAATTTTTTTTTTTTTGGGGGGGGGGAGTAATAAAAAAATCCTCCCTAGTCAAAATCAGGTGCGTGGGGGCCCGGCCTCCCCCCCCCGCGAAATTTTTCAAATCTATACGGGTATATATTTTTGTTTGAAAAAGTGCGTCGCTTAAATAAAAGAAATAAAAAAATGGAAATAGATTAAAAAACGGACAAATTGGTCTTTGAGCCCCTCTGGGCTGAGGTATATCCGGTATTTTAAAAATATTTTTGTGTATGGGGGGGGGGGTATTTAAAAATAAGTTCGAACAAAATGTCTATATACGCCCCTGGTCAAAATAGAATCAATCATTGGTTGAATTCCGCCTTTCCTAGATAGAGATCCTCCCCCCTCCTTTTGTAGATTAAAATGTATTTATATCTTTTATTTAATCCAGACAAGGAGGTGCAAGGGCGACCCCCCCCCCCCCTTCCTTTAAAAACCTTCAAATCTAACGATTTCTTTGCTTTTTTTTTAATTTCACACAAATTTGTCAACTTATTTAATTTTTCTATTATCAAGGCTTTTAATAAAGTTGATACACCTCTATTTCTATAAAATTTTGAATACAATTAAAAGAGACCTCTCACTATTTTTAATATTTTCTTCTAAATTTTTTCTTTTTAAGAGCAGCTGTTTGTTTGATCAAGTATTTAAATAATAATGAATTTCTTCTGTTTTATTCTTTTCTCAACTCTTTTTTATTATTAATTTTATTATTATTATTTTTTTTAAAAGTTTATTTTTACGAAAAAGTCCCCATAACTTATTTATTTTGAAATATATATATATATTGAAACAAATATTAGAGGAATTATTTTAGTATTATTTTTTTAATTTTTATCATTTATCTCTGATCCTTTTTTCAAATGTAGTTGAATAAAGAATAAAGCAACATTTCCTATTTTCCTAGTCCTCCTAAAAAAAAATTTCATTATCTATAATTAAATTGTTTTTGTTTTTTGTTTTTTTGCATACCAAATATATTAAATCGGATTCAAGTCATCTGGGGTAAAAAAACAAATATACTTTATAAATGTACATGGAATGAAACTTGTATTGAAAAAAAAGATGATAAATAAATAGGAACGATATTTTTTGAATGACTTTTTTTCTAGAAAAAAAAAAAAAAACATTGTTCCTATTATTTCTAAAGAATAAAAAGAAATATAGTTTGTAGAATATTTTTTGAAAGCTTTAGATTTTTTTTTTTTTTTATTTAGAACTTTAAAAGAAAAATTTTAGAAATATATAATGCTTGAATTTATACTTTAGTATATTTTAGTTTTTATAATTAAATAATTACACAATATATATATATGATATAATAAATAATAAATAAATGGTTTTTTAGTTTTGCATAATTTGATTATTTTTTTTTTTAAAGTTTGGGGCTTTTTCAAAAATAAAATGTGCAGAAGCTTTTTCCATTTCAAAATTCTTTCTCAAAATTTAAATATTTTTACAATTTTTTCTCCATCTGACTTGAAGAAGTATTTTTTTTAATAAGACAAACAAAAAAAAAAGTGGATGCACAACACAAACTTTGCATGCTTTATATTTAGTGTAATTTCCAATTGCTGTGATTTTGTTTTTTGATGTTGTTTGCTTGTTTTATTTGTAATTTTTTTGTTATTCTCTTCTTTTTAGATAATGAATGATAAATATTGCAAATTTTCTTTTTTAGGATTGCGAAGATCCTAATCCTCTAATCCGTGCTCTGGCTGTACGCACAATGGGGTGCATCCGGGTCGATAAGATTACCGAATATCTCTGTGAGCCTCTCAGGAAATGTTTAAAAGTATGTGATGCAAAATAAAAAATTTTAAATTTATAAAAATAATCTCATTTAATTCTTTGATAGGATGAAGATCCTTATGTAAGAAAAACTGCAGCTGTCTGTGTTGCCAAATTGCATGACATCAATGCCCAGCTGGTCGAGGATCAAGGCTTCCTTGACCAACTTCGAGAACTCTTGTCCGATTCGAACCCAATGGTAAGAAAATGAATAAAAAAACGGGAAAAAATTAATTATTTGTATTAAAGGTTTATTTACGATGCGCCTGCGGAATCTTTTATTTTGGGTGTAAAGGATCATAACGGGTACAAAGTGTTTATGTGACGGAGATTATCACTGCCCTGAGGGCTTTGTGGTTAAGTTATTATAACTTAACCCACTTTGTTAGTAACTTGCGCGACTGACTGCATATAAGGGGAAGTGAGTTTTATTGGTGTAGATCGAGGGTCCGGAGGCCTGGTGCAATGGACAGCACGCCTATGCCCCGGAAAGGCTGGAGATCCTGGGTTCGATTCCCGGGGGCCATGGGATGTTTGGCCTCACCAATAAACAACACTCACAGTCTTGTTAAAGATATAATTATGTTGAATATACGGTTAGAAGGAATGATTCTTCAGCTAAAGATTTCTCCATTTTCTATTATATCATTTTACCGCGCGGCGGTAAATTCTAATTTGAAAGTTTAAACCACTATAGATTCCAAACGGCTAATCAGATCAGACTAAAGGTGATGTCAATTACTGCAGAAAAAAGTCTAATTGACTAAATAATAAAAATCCAGATTAATTAACTGTAGAATCATTTTTTTTTTAGGCAATAACTTATCGAAAAATTGGCACAGGGCAATATAATGGCTTTTATTATAAAGACAAAAGTAAAATCAGTATTAATTCAATATTATACAATATATTGTCTAAATTATAAAATAATTATTTGGAACAGACGACACATCCAACATCGATTTTTTTTTAAATGTGTATTAATTATTAAATTGAAATTGCAGGTGGTTGCAAATGCGGTTGCCTCCTTATCCGAAATCAACGAGGCTTCACCTTCTGGACATCCTCTTGTCGAGATGAATGCTCAAACTATCAATAAACTCCTCACTGCTTTGAATGAATGCACTGAATGGGGTCAAGTATTCATTTTGGATGCTCTGGCTAATTATCAGCCGCATGACGATCGAGAGGCTCAGAGGTATGTAAAAAAGTGAAGGGTTGGGTTGAAAAAACTTTGAGAAAACAGCCGTAATGGGAAAAATTGTTAAAAAAAAAAAACAGGGGCATTAGAAATAGATGAGGGTACCAATAAAATGGAATCAAATAGAAAGCGATATTTCAAAATTTTTCCTTTTCTATATACAAAGGGTGCGCGGCCAAAATCCAGACAAAAGAATGTTTTATGGAAAAAGTTCTTTATTACAATCAATATTAAAGATACAAAAAAATGCTTTCATATCCCACTTAGGAGATCCTTTTTGAGACTTCTTATTCCATATAGCTTGCCCTGCACCTCTATCCCACTCTCAATCCTCGCTCTAAAGCTCGAGCATGCCGCCTTCAAATGTTCTCGGTCCATGGTTGCCAACTCTGCCTGGAGGGGGGCGATATTGAGGTGCCTGGACTTGTTGGTTTGTCCCTCGAAAACGTTCCACACGTGGAAGTCGAAAGGATTCAGGTTGGGACTTTGGAAGGCCACAAATCCTTCGACCAAAAAATATCCACGTTTCTAGGAAGCCAATGTTGGATTAAATGAGCAGGGACTTCGTCTTGTTGGAATATCCACGGCTTCCCAGAGGTCATACCCTCCACCCACGGATGCATCTTGGGTGCCAGAAGAATCTTAAAAAAATCTCGGTTAGCGTCCTTGCGCGAAGACTTTCTATCTACGCCGCCGCTCTTTTGTTATATTCCAAGCTTAACTTGACAAAACTAGGCCTTTTTGAGTCTTGCCGACCTATCTAGTATACCTTAGCGCCAATTAACGCCTACCCCTGAATTCTAATATAGTCACAAAGTCAAATTCAATTTTGTCCGAATTTTGTCCTCGCACCCTGTATATTGTTATTAAATCGTAAAACTTGGAATATTATTTAAATATGGTGGTTGAGTTACAGTGACGGCGCTACGGGGGGCTAGGGGGGCATGCGCCCCCCCGGCAAGGATCTCTGCCCCCCTGGATGCCCCCCCCAATCAGCTCGAAAACCAAATAAAAAAATATCTAAAATTATACACGTTTCCTTAAAAAAATGTAATTTAAGTTTTAAGCTTTTTATTTCAATGTAAAAAAGAAAGATTATTTTTTTAAATTCTTTATTTTAATAAATAAATTTAGTTACTCTCTGGTTAGTCTCAAGTTTTTGTCAAGTAAATATCTTTCTTTTGTGCCATTATAATGTCATCGAAAAGAAAAAAAATATCCGATAACTTTTCCAATCGAATTGAAATAAATAGAGACGGGGTCTAAATGGCCTTCGATGCCGAATAAGACCTAAATTTAAAAAAAAAAAACTTTATTAAGCCCCAATCTAAAAAAAAATTTTCTACTTCGAGTACAAATGTAAATCCAACAGCTATGAATCAAGCTCAAGTGATTCAGAAGAAATTGATACTGATTTTGAGAAATTCTGCGCATAGCCAATATCTTTCAGAAAAATTTCTGGGCTTTCATATTTCTCAGGAGCAGGGCCTCAGACAGGGGGGGGAGGGGGGCTATATCCCCGGGGCCCGGGTCCTCCGAGGGGGCCCGGGCCCATTGCGCTCCAACCTAAAAATTCTAATAAAAATTAATTTTCATGGTTAAAATTTCAATTAGAAAAAATCATTTCTTGAAATTTTTTCCCTCAGAGGGCCCGGGCCCTTAAAGCTCAATATTTATCTTAAAATTTCAATTAGAAAAAAAACATTTTCTTGAAATTTTTTTCCCTCAGAGGGCTCGGGCCCTTTAAGCTCAATATTTATCTTAAAATTTCAATTAGAAAAAAACATTTTTTTTGAAATTTTTTTCCCTCAGAGGGCCCGGGCCCTTAAAGCTCAATATTTATCTTAAAATTTCAATTAGAAAAAAACATTTTCTTGAAATTTTTTTCCCTCAGAGGGCCCGGGCCCTTTAAGCTCAAATCTTAAAATTTAAATTAGAAAAAATAATTTTCTTGAAATTTTTTCCCTCAGAGGGCCCGGGCCCTTAATA